>CAVMKG010000239.1:0-100000 GCA_963682025.1 Cordilura impudica | reverse complement strand
AATTAAAAATTAAAAATTAAAAATTAAAAATTAAAAATTAAAAATTAAAAATTAAAAATTAAAAATTAAAAATTAAAAATTAAAAATTAAAAATTAAAAATTAAAAATTAAAAATTAAAAATTAAAAATTAAAAATTAAAAATTAAAAATTAAAAATTAAAAATTAAAAATTAAAAATTAAAAATTAAAAATTAAAAATTAAAAATTAAAAATTAAAAATTAAAAATTAAAAATAAAAAAATTAAAAATTAAAAATTAAAAATTAAAAATTAAAAATTAAAAATTAAAAATTAAAAATTAAAAATTAAAAATTAAAAATTAAAAATTAAAAATTAAAAATTAAAAATTAAAAATAAAAAAATTAAAAAAATTAAAAAATTAAAAATTAAAAACTAAAAATTTAAAATTTAAAATAAAAAAATTAAAATCAAAAATTAAAAATTAAAAATTAAAAATTAAAAATTAAAATTAAAATTAAAAATTAAAAATTAAAAATTTAAAAATTAAAAATTAAAAATTAAAAATTAAAAATTAAAAATTAAAAACTCAAATTACTAGCTAATTCAGATCAAAATATTTTAAAATAATTTTTTAACATTAATATCTGGAAAAATAATGCCAATTTTCCAATAGTAACGAATTCTTTCTATAACAAGGAATTATAATAGAAACTGGCCAACAAGGAAAGAAGTTTACTTTAAATTTAATTGGTATTCGAAATTTAAATTTCAGTACCAACAACAGTTTTAAAGTGGTAGCCGTACCCAATATTGGTTGTAATAGAGTTTAAGATGCAGGTGGAGGGTATCAAAGATTCGGCCGAGCCGAATTTAACACTCTTACTTGCTTTATTTTTCAAATTTGAGTTTCACATGATATCTTAGTGATGTTATTAAAGGATCTGAAGAGATCTGGAACATTTTCATTAAATCCACGTTTTGATCTTTTCTGCTGCACTTTCTTGTATGTCTAAGTCTAAATTCTTTATATTGTTTGTTTTTCGCTTCTGGCATTTCGCCAATAGGACAGAAGTGATATTTTATAATATTCTCACCATGACATAGTGTACCTTATGCACAGTTGGCGATAATTTTCTCCAGCTTCCATATAAACTCCTATAAAGTTTAAGTGTCTCCAAAACGAATTTACCAAACTTTTAGGAATCAATAACATTATGTGAATTTATAGCAGTCAGCAACTTTTTAAAGTCATACAATAGAGTTTTATCAATTTTTATTATAGATGCTGTATCATCGCTATCAAAATTTTTCTGGCAGTGTTACCATCATAAGTGTTTCCAAATTAATGCTTTGGATAATCAATTCTCAAATCAGTAACTTCTCTGAACAGCTCCTATATTCTTTTTCTTTCGTCAGCTCTTAGTTGGGTTTTTATTTTCTGCTTCTCTTTAAACGGTTTTTTCTCAAAATCTGGTGTATTTTCCTTATATTTTTGAAATTCTAAGTCATACGCAATCTTTAAGCAATGCTCCATAAAACGAATACGTGCACGCAGTGGTGATAATCCTAACTCGTACATTTTCTCAATTTCATTATGTTCTGGTGTTTCAATACTTTTTGCTAAAATAACTTTGATTAGCATGACAGACAGTGCAGGATGTGGATGATTTGTTTCCTAAGCATAAAACCGGAAACAGAAAATGTAACAATTGTAAATTTAGCAAAAATACACTTTTTTACCTGATATAGCTTGTGCAACTTTTCCATCCACCATTGTAAATTTGAAATTGTACCGAATTTTAATTTCCGAACTTTGTTGTGTAAATTATACTTATATAAAATTGTACAGATGATGGTCGTTGATTCCTCCAAAGTTCAACATAATTTCCATGCTCATATGATGTACTTGCAACTTCTTCAGTTAATCGAAGATATCATAATACCATTGATATCGTAAACATGTTTGAATTACAGTGGTGCTCATCTATAGACCGAAGTATATGTAGATATGAAATTGTTTGATTTAGGTTATACTTACCAATTTTTTGTTTATATTGACTCTGACCAGATGAGCCATCACAACCCCATTTGGTATAAAGAACCATGCTGGAAAAATTATATTTATCTTGAGTATCAAAATCTAAAGTTTCCAAAATTCGTTTGGCAGTATGGTCCAAGGAAGATTGCAACGGAAAACTGGCAGAAGTATCATCAACTGTCATATCTTTTGAAACACAAGCATTTTTTTCTTCGGTAAGATTTTCGAGAGACGGTAATCCTCTGTAACTTTATTTTTAAAGCCGAACGCAACATTTTGTACTGTCGATATGACAAGTCCAGGTCAATATAAAGTGCAAGAGCTTCTGAAGTTGTGAATTCACTAGAGATTTTTTCGGGTTTTTTGATTGCTTTTTTCAGTCTGACATTAACCTCAGAGCTATTGTATTGCAAGGACTCCACCACAGAGACCTTTTCATATTCCTTCTGCTTTCGCAACTCACGCTTTAATATTTCATAGGTTTCCTCTAAACTTACATATTCTGCCAGAGCATATACGTTTCTGCGTTGAGCGTCCTGAATTTAAGTATGATTTTTGTGGTCTGCCACGTTTTCTTTTTGCTAAATCCAAATATTTCTCAACTCGCAGTGACACCGATTCTCCAACCTTTTTTAAATTTAGCGAACTCACAAGCCAACTGCTATTCCCATATATTTTTAAAAAGACATTTTTAGAACGCAAGCTTTTTATCCAATATTCTGAGAATCTTCTAACGAAACTTAAACGCACACATTTATTAAATTCTTTATTTTTGGTATTTATACCAATTTTTTTAATAACTGTTACAAGCAAGTTATTAAAAAGCAATTTTCGAGACAGTATACTTGTTTATTCTGATCGTATTTGAAAACAGTCTTCACACAAATCTTTTACCAATATAGTAAGTTTACTCATTGTAGGAAAGTATTTAATTTATATTAACAAAAATTAATTAATGAACAAACAAAGTTAAAAAAAGTAATAGAAATATTAGCAATTAAATTTACGAAAATTAGATTTAAACGTTATTTGTTTATAAAACAATATCAAACTGTTTTAACGTTTACAACTTTAACAAAGCATTCTGATTAAAAATAAAGAATAGCGTTTTTATACCCTATATCACTATGTGGTTTGGGTATAATGACTTTGTGCTGCTGTTTGTAACAACCAAAAATATTTGACCTGCACCCATCTTTTATTATACCGATCGAATCAGAATCACTATCTGATTCGATTTAACGATGTCCGTCCGTCCGTCCGTCCGTCTGTGTGTCCATGTAAAACTTGTAATCAAACTGCAGGTCGCAAATATGAATATATTTAGATGAAATTTGGTATTTCATCTTCTATCTGCCATGGGATGAACGCTATTGAAATTGGTGAGAATCGGTCTATGTTCAGACCTAGCCCCCTTACACATGACCCCTATGAAATCAACATATATTGCCATAAGACCCAAATTATCATACAAATCTTAGTCAAATTGGGTTTCTATGTGTATATTACATCCATTAATCAGTAGTTCAAAAATACTCCCTACAGGAAAATTCTTAGTCATAGGCCCCATATAGAGCTGCTTCCCGATTTTCACTTAAATCTATCAAAAAACAAAAATATTGCACGGATTCCTTTCAAATTTGGTTTGTATATATTTTTTCAAAGTATAAGTGACTTACCGATCGACTCAGAATCACTTTTTGAGTCGAAATAGCAATTTCCGTCCGTCAGTCTGTGTGTCATGTAAAGCTTGTAATCAAACTACAGGTCGCAAATATGTATATATTTTGATGAAATTTGGTATATAAGCTTCCATCGGCCATGGGATGAACGCTGTTGAAACTGGTGAGAATCGGTCCATGTTCAGACCTAGCCCCCATACAAATGACCCCTATGAAATCGACATAAATTGCCATAAGTTCCAAATTATCATATAGATCTCAGTCAAATTGGGTTTGTATGTGTTTATTACATCCATTAATCAGTAGTTCAAAAATACTCCCTACAGGAAAATTCTTAGTCATAGGCCCCATATAGAGCTGCTTCCCGATTTTCACTTAAATCTATCAAAAAACAAAAATATTGCACAGATTTTTCCCAAATTTGGTTTGTATATATTTTTTCAAAGTATAAGTGACTTTACCAAATATGGTCAGGATCGGTCCATTTTTCGACCTAGTCCCCATTTAAATATAGTATCCGATATGAACTTTTTCATATCTGCTACGAAAAAAATTAATAAAAATGCCACTCAAAATGGGTTTATGCTTATTTGCTATATCCAATTAGTTGGACTGAATAGATAGGGTCTCTTAACCACGGTATAGGGTATCGTATAGTCGTGCTAGACCGACTATAATTTTCTTACTTGTTTTAGTTTACAGTATATTTTTAACCAATTTTAAATTCAAAATATTACGAAAAATTTAGTTTGACGCACTTTAACATCCAAGTTTGCGCGAGTTTGCAGCTGAATTTTTTAGTAAACATAGATGATATATTAGGGCAAATTTTCATGTTAAGAGCTAAGACCGCACGGAACCGCGCAATAGTTAAAAGCTTAGGTAAAGTTTGAAAATTGTGTAAAAAAAAGGTTTTTTAAAAGCTAAATTTAAAAAGCTAAAACAAATTAGTAACTTAGCTTATGTATATTACAAAAAATTAATGTATCTTTCAAATAAAAGAAAAATTAATCTAATATCTATAACCGATTGGTCGGAGTGTAGCATTGAAGATGAAAATTTTTAAACAAAATTGTTTTTTTACATTTTACTAAATTTAACTGATTTTGAAATCAAATATCTTCTCAACCAATAAAGATAGCGCAAATCAAGGCCAGATTTGAAAAGTTCAGAGTTCTATACATAAATGTCAATGCTTAAAATAAAAAAATCATCAAAAAATTTGTATGTTCTTGCCTATTTTTGTTCACTCAGCTGATAATAAAAGTGCACCGTGCGGCGTTATGCTATGATCACATGGACAGCAAATTCTCGGTTCGCTCTCTCATTCACGGTTCGCGCCCGAATCATGATTGAATATACATGATTCGCCATACAAAATGTTGGGAGCGAATCTACTTGGTTCAAAATGAACCTAGTTGTGAACCTAGAAACATTGAGTGTCATCTCCAAGTTTGAATAGAAATTATCGCTAGTTTAATTGTGCAATAATAATTTGTGCAATAAAATAAATAGAAACATTTAACAAATAAAACGTATATATTTACATATATATATTCAAATAAAAATGGAAAAAATGAAACAGTGAAACGTAAAGTGTGGAAGGATGTCTTCAAATATTTGTACAAAAAATATAAACGTCAAAATGAAACAAGAACACTTGTCTGAACACCAAGGTTCACAATCATGATTCAGAGAGCGAATCAAGTGGTTCATTTTGCCGTCTGAACATGCTACTAGAATGCCATACTTTGCGTTAGAATACCATACTTTTGAGAGCTTAAAAAATGTGCGATATTTAAAGAAAAAAAAATCTAATTAGTCTAGGCAATATTAGATTTGCTTATATCAGCAAAATGTTAAATATTTCTACCTGAATTAGTGTGTAATATGTTATTTAAAGATTCAAAGATAGGTTTAATACATGAAATATAATTAAAAAAGTATAAGTTAAAATCGGTCCATGCGGACTAAGCAATATAGTTCGGAAGTATAAATCCACTTTTATCAAATATATACATATTTGTATAATTGTGACTATTAATTTGCATACTAGGATTACGTGAACTGGCAGAAAGTGATTCATTCTGTAAAGTATTATATATAGTAATAAACACCAGCACGAACTAATTAAATATTTTTATGAAACAAATTTAAATTTATCTCTACATGCTGAGATGAACATATCCCTGTATATGCGGACACTTAATAAATTTTAAGCATTTAGAAAATTAAAACAAATTTGTAGCAGAAATAGACTTCCAAACATTTAAATTAAAATAGTGATGTATATTAAAAGAAACTAACGATTATTTTCAAAAACAAAAATTATAAAAGCTACCCAATCAGGTAAGAAAATTTTAGTCGGTCTAGACTGAATATACGAGTGCGTTCCGAGAGAGAGTCTTATATCCAACTTTGCTGACAACATAACTGTATATAGAAAAAAAAAACAAACCAAATTTTAGTGCTATTGTTATTAAACTCATATCCGATGCTATTTTTATATGGGGACTAGGTCAAAAAATTTACCGATCATGACCGTATTTAGTAAAGTCTTTTGCTCTTCCCTCAAATATGCATAAACCAAATTTTAAAGAAATCTATCCAATATTTAAGTTTTTTGATAGGTTTCAGTGATGATCAGGAATCAGCTTTATATGGGGAATATGAGTAAAAATGGTATTACAGCATTTATTTTTGGACTACTGATTAGTGGAAATAATACACACACACATAAATACATCAAATTTTATCGATATATATATGATAATCTGGATTTTATGATCATTTTAGTCGGCTTGATGCACCAATTTTCACCAATTGCAATACAATTCGTCCTATGTTCTAAATTTCATCAAAATATATTCATACTTCCGACCTGCAGTTTCACTACAAGGTTTATAGGGGCATAAAGACGAACAGACGGACGGACATCGTTAAATCAACTCAGAAAGTGATTCTGAGTAATTTATTTCTGTGCAAGAATTCTTCCGGATATAAAAAGAGGAGAGAATCCAAATTTTTTTTTTTAGCAAGAGAGCGTTTTTTTTTAAATATCACCTTTTAATTTTACTTTTCTAGCTTTGATCATAGAACTTCTCCTTCTAATCAAATATTTGTAAAAAAATATTAGTGCTTTGATCAAAAAAAGGTAAATTTTATTGAAATTAAAATGCCTGGGAAAATAACGTCGATTGATGTGCTTCAGTTGGTTTACCACAACCACAATTTCTGGGTAACAGTGCAAGAATTATTCAAAATATTGTATTGGATATTATATTGTAATATTTTAAATAAAAAAAAATAATTTAAAACAAAAAAGGAGAAATATATTTTTAAACGTTAAAGTCTAGGTCAGACAATTTTTATTATGTTAAAACACTGTCTTAATAGACTTTATCTTTATAAACAAATTTCTTTTCCCATCTTTTTATTTTTCTTTTTTTTATTATTTTCATACATATATTTTTTTGACAAATAGTTTTACTATTTTTTTCTTTTATTTTCAACTTATATTTATATTTTTTGATTTTTCATCAACTCAAAAAAAAAAAAATAATAATAATTAAGATCAAAATTAATAAGAATAAAATATCCTGTCAAATAATACTCGATTCTGATTTTGATTTTTGGGCAAAACATAGGATTTTATGTGAAAAACCGCTGATTTTCGTAACTCTAACTGTAATGAGGCACGTGTTAATATTATCAGATTGAGCTGAAACTTTGCTAATCGCATTTTCTAGCTTATTGATACATTTTAGGGGAAAATTTAAAGTTGACTTTTTGTGATCACCCTAATGGACATTCTTAAACAAAAATATGCTTTTTCTAGACTAGATTCGTAAATAATTTTTTGCGTGAAATATACCTAACTATGTACATATAAACCATTCTTGCAAATTTAAAAATATATGATTTGAATATGAAGTGTTGTGGCTGTTATGCGGCCTCACACGTATGAATGAAGAATTTTAAAGAAAACATTTTATTGTATAAATAAAAATATCATTATGCGTTCGCTAAATTAGATATAATTTTCGTATAAATTTCAATACCCTGCAGATATGTATCGACACGTATAAATTCATCATGATCATGCAACAAAATTGGAGTATTGTTCATGGGTGAAAATCCAAGAGCTGGTATTCCTACTTGGCGTATATAACGGCTATCAGTGCCTCCAGTAAATATCTCCGGATTAATTTTCAAACCCCTTTAAAATAAAAAAGAGCAACATTATTGCTGTTTTTACAATATCATTACTGTTGTCATTACATTTCGTCTGTAGCCTTTTTGAAGGCAACCCAATATGGATTGCTATCATCAGTAGCTGTGGGCTCCACTCGAGGTCGTTGTTGATCATATTTTAGCTCGATACCACCACCAGCTTCTTGACACCACTGGTGCAACTACAAGATATAGAGTTATGATTGTTACAAGTGTATTCTATAGAGTTGAGGTCACTTTAGACGATTCGATTTTACAAACGATACTTCTTTGATTTTGGGAATCATGTCAAAATATATATTTTCCAAAAGAAATATAATTATGTCAAATCAAATTTATACAAACAAGATTGTCCTCTACTAAAATAAAATCGTCGTTGGTGGGATTCCCCTAAAAATAAATGTACGACTACCTTTTCTGGCACTTATAGTTTCCTTACTGCGTTTTTGTGTTGTAACCAAAAGAATGTAAGTAGAAACGTTCAGTAAGTTTTTCGAAAAAGTAAAATTCCCAATGTGTCAATGGTAAAAAGTACGTAATTCAAAATACTTTAATAAATTTTGTTTTAATATTCAAAATTTCCATCTTATTATAGTGCGTTTACTTCTAATAGTGCGTTTACATCTAAGGAAAATCTAGTATATTTTAGTTGAAATCTTTTTCAAAATCCATACCGTTTACATCCGTTTTACCTTTTTTTGTGAGATTTTGTTTCCACAACAATAAACAGCTGAACAATGAAACATATAACCTAGAAATACCAAAAATATTAAAAATAGGAAAATGGAAATATGGAAAATTCTTAAACGGAACAGGTTTTATTATTATAAAGGGTCCGCCATCTAACGTTTTTTTTTTCAACTAGTGCTTATTTTGTAAATGGTAACACTTAGCTCATGTCTGATTTGACAGATAATTAGTTTTATCCTTCCGCTGAACGAATATGGTTGCGTATACGCGTGAAAAACGCTGGGAAATATTGCGACATTACTTTGAAAATCATGGTAATGTTGCAGAATGTGTGCGAAAATTGCGTACGGATTTTGGAAGAAGAGAAACACCGTCAGCTGCGTATGTTCGTTATCTTGTGAAAAAAGTGAAAGAAACTGGCATCCTCATCGATAAACCAAATCGTGGAAAGCCAAAAACAGTGCGTACACCCGAGAATATTGCTGCTGTGGCAGAAAGTGTGTGTGAAGCGCCATCAACATCAATTCACCGTCGTTCTTAAGAATTGAACATTTCGGAGGCATCATTGAGACGAATTTTGCATAAAGACCTTGGTATGACGCCATACAAAGTCCAATTGGTTCAGGAGTTGAAGCCAACAGACCATCCAATGCGTTTTCGCTTCGCTAAGTGGGCCTGCGATCGACTTACAGAAGATACCGATTTTGCCAAAAAAAAATCATCTTTTCAGATGAAGCTCATTTTGATCTTGGCGTGTATGTAAACAATCAAAGTTGTCGCATTTGGGGCACAAAAAACCCGCACGCATACATTGAAAAGCCGAAACACCCAAAACGAGTCACTGTTTGGTGCGGATTTTGGTCCAGAGGCATAATTGGGCCATTTTTCTTCGAAAATGAGCAAGGAGTGGCCGTTACAGTCAACGGCGATCATTATCGGGCCATGTTGAACGAATTTTTGTTCACAAAAATTGAAGAGGAGGATATTGGCAACATTTGGTTTCAACAGGACGGCGCTACGTGCCACACAGCCGAAGCTACACTCGATGTTTTGCGCCCTGTTTTTGAAGATCGCATTATCAGCCGCAGAGCTGATGTCGTTTGGCCACCTCGGAGCTGTTATTTGACACCGTTGGACTATTATTTGTGGGGCGCCCTCAAAGATAAGTGTTATACCAACAAGCCAGAGACAATTGACGCTTTAAAGGACAATATTCGTGAAGCCATTGGTGAAATACAGCTGCACACAATCGATAATGTGCTTAAAAATTGGAGCGTTCGTGTAGGCTACTGCATGGCCAGCCGAGGCAGCCATTTGAATGAAATTATTTTCCATTATTAACCGGAAGGATTGTACTTTCAAATAAAAAAAGAAATTTGAGATAATATTCAGTAGTTTTTTTTATAGCATTTTCAAAAAAAAAAGTTATTTGGCGGACCCTTTATAATGCATCAGAAATGAAAAAAGCACAAGCGGAAATAGAAATTTTGCGAAAAAAAAAACATCAGCATTTGTTAAATGTATTGTACGAACAGCAAAAACAAACTCATTTTTCACAATTATTAATTATCAGATTGGAATGGTCACATGTAAGTATAATAATATTTTTTTTTATTATTGATTCGTCTTTTTTGTTATTAACACAAGGGAACAAGGTTTTTGTTGATTAAGAACTGACTATTGTTTTTAAGGTTATTTGGGACGCTGAATCCAAACCTGCACTGGTTTTTTTCTATCAGCTCGACTTTTCGCGATATACCGTTATGTTCAAAATTAAGACTTCCACTACATATATTGGAATAACTCGAAAACGGTTCACCATATTCAGCTAAAAAAATCCAAAATTCGCCAACAATATTATCTTTAAGGCATGCTTATTTTGGTTTAAAATTTTCCCGGTAGTTTGAGAGATATCGTTGAAGATTTGAAAAAAATAACGATTTAAAAAAAAACATGTTTTTTGTTTGGAATAACTTGAAAAGGGTTCACCATTTTTTGGTGATTGGATTTGCACTATTATTTTATGTCGTTATTCAATTTTAAAAACTTGTTGAATGAGAACAAGTGGTTGAATGAACGCTTATATATACTTCGTACTATTTTACTATAGAACCTAGAAAAAATTCTATCCACAACTTTACTAACAGGTATTTATGAATGGACACATCTGTTAAGGGGCATATGTACCTGTTTCAGCCCTCCAAAACCAAGTTCATAAAATTTCGTTCCTAATTTTTCACAACTTTCCATATAATTAGCACTCATAAATGTGGGTGGAATTTCTGTAAAAAAATCATCAGTTATAGGTAGCCAACGGAAAACCACACATTAATAAAAAAGTGAACTTCTTTTTTTCCTTTAATTGACTGTGAATTGACTAGCATCATAAGATCAACAATCCAGGGTTCACGCACATTTATAAGCGTTTATTAGTTTGCTACCGGAATCATAAAAATAAAATAACAATTTGTTTATTACATTTTTTTTAATTATAAAAAAGTCATGAACGTTTTTGGGTTTCAAAAGTAACAAGTACATCTTTCAAAAAACAATTTTGAAAATCACCAAAAAATGGTGAACCGTTTTCAAGTTATTCCAATATACGTAGTGGTAGTGCCTTAATTTTGGACATAACGGTATATCACGAAAAGTCAAGTTGATAGAAAACAAGTAAGAGTGTTAAATTCGGCTGTGCCGAATCTTTGATACCCTCCACCTCGGTTTAAGTATTGATAATAAATGTAAACAAAATATTGGAAAAAGTAAACAATTTGTTAAACTTAATACCAAATTATTTCAAAAAATTCTTTGGGTCGGTTTTCGTCTTTTCTATTATTTCGGATTTATTTCGGTGTTTGCTTTTTGGTCATCGTGGTTGCTAATCGGCATGCATTTAGGTTATATACCTATATGCATGCGTTTCCGGTTATATGACATAACTTCCCGTTTAATTTAGTTTTTGCTAATTAAATAGCTCGCCCTAACCTCCATTGCAAAGGTAACGGTTGTGTAGGGTGGCTATATGCATTAAATCGTGCTAATGGAGATGGCTGTATATTTTCTTTTAACTGGCCAAATATTTCTTCATTGCGGCCATGTAGGTCGGATGGAGTAACAAAATAATAGCTCTCTCAACTTTTTTATTAAAATATTGCCATATTTTGAACACATAGAGAATAAACTTATAATAATAAATAATCAAATTAGGGATGCCAAGCGCAAAAACCAAATGTCCCAAACATTTTAAATAAAATAATTTGTTATCTTTATTTTCTAAAAAACTTCAAATTTTCATCCAAAAAAAATTGTGAAAATTTATATATAAATAACATTCTCATCAAATTGCATTTATTTATGTATCAATTTTTATGTTCGCAATTCTTAAATATCATTTGAGGTTTTCTAAAATTCATTGATTTAAATAAATGTTTTCTGTAGTGCGACTCTGTAAATTTCAACGATCCGACAATCGCAAAATATATCGACAGCTATTGTTGTTTGCACTAAGGATTAAGTGATTCACTAAGTACATACACCTTAACGACAGTCGTCAAATCTATTTTTCTATTTATTTAAATTGTAAACGGGTGGTATCTCTGTCAAAATAAGCGAAACACACAAAGAATAGAAAAAAAACAAATTACTTCGTGTTTGACAGGATGATTTTATGTTTAATATCTTTATTTTTTTTACTAATATTTCTGTTTATTTATTTGAAAATGAAATAATGAATTGAATATGCTATTTAATTTTTTTAATGAGATAAAAAAGTTTTTTAATAAAAGCAAAATATTATCACTACTTCATGATTTTTATTTATGTATGACGACATTTCAACCTAAAAATTTAAGTTTTTATCGATTGTAAACATATTTGGTGTTTTTTTTTTTTTGAATTTCAATTTGTGTTTAACGAATAAAATTTATATATTAAAGATGCAATTGATGTCTTCTAAATTTAAAATTATTATTTCCGACGTTTTGATATGATTTTCTGAAATTCAATTAATATTTTCTAATTTATAATTGGAAATTTTAATTCCAGTTTTTAGAATTGATATTTTCTTAAATTTGAATGGAAAATTTAAAAGTGCAATTTTGCATTTATGTGAATAATAATGGTTTAGTAATTATAAACAATATTAAAAATTAGATGTAATCGCAATCAGATATTTTGTAGGTAAAGCAGAATAATAGTTCTATATAACTATGTAGAACTGTTTTGAAAGCAAAAAACCCATTGATGAACTCGGTAACTCTATTTTGTAAAGACAACAAAAAGTTAATAAGCCAAACTTATGTTCATATTTGTAAAAGAGTAATGAAAAAACGTATGAAATAAAAGACCAGCCCGTGTATACTCTTAACATTGTTCTGTATGATATCTAGTTGAAAATATTTACATTCCTGTTAAAAGAGAAATAACTATTGCAAAGCTAATTAGAACAAAAATTGTGGCGCCATCTACTGTGGCATAGTCACGCTGAGCAAAATGAATTGACACTGTGTTAATGCAAAAGAAATGGATTTTCCCCACAACAAAATATTGCAGAATTTTATGAAAATAAAATAATATACCGGTTTATTTCTAACATGCAGTTATTATGGATATACATACATATATAGAATATATGTATATTATTTGCATTATTTAATATGTGTATGTATATATATGTAAATATTACACACAAAAAATACAACATCAAACGTTATTTTTGTGTTTTTCTCTTTAAATAAATTAATACATAAATTTTTTTTTGCTAAATTTACACAGTGTTTTTTTATTAACAACTAGCATTATTTGCTTTAGATGTTGGTGAATTTTTACTCCCTTTATATTAACTCGTAGTGTCTGCTTGTCGAAAAATTTTTGGATCGATTTTAACCCCATTCCCGTGTCCCAATCGATCTGAAACTTTGCAGGCAGGCTCGTGGCAATGACAGAAATGATCTTCCAAATTTTTTTAGAGATGCTAAAACAATGGAAACTTTTAAATTTTTCACCAGAGTTGATAAAAAAATGTACAAACGGTTAGTTTTTATTATATTATTACCACAACGACCACAAAAACAACAAGTCCAGCTATGACAACAATACAACATTTAGAATAACAACGAGAACAATATAGAAACATATTTTTCATTTTTTTTTTTTTACTTTTTCAGAGATTTCCCTGGACCTGTTCCACCGATTTTAACGATTTTTGAAACAGAAATCTTCCCATGAATTTGGTGAATCATTCACAGTAAAAATAATCACCCTAGCTGTCCTATTGAGGGCGTGATCGTGACAAGAACAACATAGAAAAATATATTTTTTCAAGACTTTTTTTTAGTTCTTCATTCAAATTTCGGGCCCTAACCAACCGATTTGGACGATTTTAAATAGCAAACTTCTCAGGATGTTAGCGAATCATTTTTTATGTCAACGAGCACCCTAGCTGTGCGATTGATGCCGTCATCGTGATTTCCACAGACGGACAGACGGACATCGCTATGACAACTCTGCCTGTTATGAGGATCACAAATATATATATGTGTCCATAATTTTTTTTCTAATTATTACAAAGGGAATGACAAACTTATACATACTCTCTGCACACTGGAGTGGAGGGTATAAAAACAAGTGCAGATTTGGATAACTTTAAAAACTACATTCATTTCTTAATCAACAAAAACTTAATACGTAAATAGAACAGCAGCACACACATGTTGTTGTTATGTTGTGTTATTGTTATGTTATTTTTGTATGCAAATCGCGATTTTTATCAATTCAGTTTTATCAGTAAATTGTGAACAAAATCATAAGTAGTTCACCGATTACAATGAAATAAAGCTCATTTCATTCGAAATATGTTTATCTAAATGTTTTTAGACCAAAACTGTGATTTCTGTTGCAGTTTTATTTTTTATGAATTTAAAAAAAAACGTAATAGTTCAACTGAAAATTTTAAAAAAATTTTTTTATTTATTTTTACATTTATATTTTTATAATTTATGTTGTGGAAATTAATGTTTGTATAAATAATATGCGAAATTTAATGAAGATTACATATTTAATAAAAATAAAAAAATATCCCTGAAGAAGTTGCGAAATCCCAACGAAACGTAGGAGGAAAAAAAATCAAATAATAATCTTTTATTTAAATGGTGCGTGGTAAAGAAGAAGAAAGCATATATTTCAAAAATTCGTAACTGCACTGTATTCTTAATCGGACCGGTTTCTGGCATTTCAGCCTTCATCAGCGATTTATTGAACATTGTGATAATTGTTATGTTTTAATTGAATAGATTGTTTCTATATGAAAATTTTTTCTACTAAGATTAAGAATACAGTGCAGTTACGAATTTTTGAAATATATGCTTTCTTCTTCTTTACCACGCACCATTTAAACAAAATTAAAAATTGCATATTAATTACAGTAGTAATTGCAATATGTCTGAAAAATGACGATAAAACTAACAAAACAAAAAATTTTCTTCGCTTCAAAGCGTCATCTCAAATATATGTAAAGTGCATATGTAGTTATGTACAAAAACCGTACATCACATATGACAACTCTTACGAAAACTGAGAATAGTGGAAATTAGAAGTATAAATGCAAAAAATATTCAAAATTCAAAAATAACGATTGTTTGTTTGGACATAGTTGTATCTTCTGAAATTAATACAAAGTAAAGCTAGCTGTATGGTACGAAAACTGAAAACTAACCACACTGCTCGTAGGCCTGACTTTAGATGAGTGTGTTAAAGCGCTGACCAAAAAGTGCAAGTACGAGTGTATGTGAAGGTTCATGGTTCAAAACCTTACAGTAGTAATTGCAATATGTCTGAAAAATGACGATAAAACTAACAAAATAATAATCTTTTATTTAATTTTTATTTTATTAAAATGACTTTGGAAGCCCGTCAGAAATAAAAGCTTTGAATATTCATTAAAAAATTTTTTTTTTAAAAATCGTTATTTTTCAAAACTTCAACGAAATCTCTGAAACTACCGGGAAAATTTATAACCTTAAATATAATATTGTTGGCGAATTTTTGATTTTTTTAAACTGAATATGGTGAACCGTTTTCAAGTTATTCCAATATATGTAGTGGAAGTGCCTTAATTTTGGACATAACGGTATATCACGAAAAGTCGAGCTGATAGAAAAGAACCATGAGCGACCTCAAATTAGTAAAAAATTGATACAAACTTCCAATCAGCACAAAAAAATTAAATTTTGTTCCCTTGTGTAATTGATATTTTTTTTCCTTTTTATTAACTTGTTTGCTTTTGTTTTTAAATGCAAATCTTTCAGTCACTGCGTTGTAATTTTCCCAAGTTTGACAAGATTTTGTGAGATTTTGCTAAAATCTAGTAAAGAGCCTCTGGGAAATCTATTAAAATGAGCTAGATTGTGCTGCAAATCTCGTATATACTAGATTTTGCTTAGATGTAAACGCACTATTAAAATGTTCAGATAAATTTTCTACGTATGTACATATGTCAAAGAAAAATATTTTAAATCCTTTTTTTTTTGTAAAAAATTCCCAAATATGCGTGAATATTTTTACTACTGGTGCCATTTTCCCTTTTCTAAACAATATTTTGACAAATCTAATTAGTTAGCATGATAATGTAAATCAGACAGCCTTAAGTTGTATGATTACCTGAGCTTCGAATTCATTATGATCGACCTCTAAATCTAAACGTACATCGAAGCACAACATCATTTGAGGAGGTATAACGTTACTTTGAACACCCCCTTCAATTTTAGTTAAATTAATGGTTGTGACATCGCCAATGGTTAGATCGGAATTATTGTCCAAACGTCGCACCTGCTGCTTACGTAACGACATCATTTTATTTAAAATGTAGTTGACTTTTTCACCAACCGTATTTTTTAGCAACAAAGAACCATGACCCGCATTGCCATTTATATAGAAGTACACACCTGTATTTATTGCAAAAAATTATATTCAAACAATATTTTATTAATTCTGAACTTACGCCATACACTACGTTCAGCATAGAAAACAGGATACACTTCTGTGGGCGAAGCTAACCCTTCATCCAATGAAAATCCTATATTTAGGGATTTAAAATCACATGTCTCCACAAATGGTCGCATACCTAAGCCGCCTCCCATTTCTTCATCTTAAATTGAAACGAATCATAAAAATTATTAAAACTTTCTCAGAGTGACGACTTACAGTGTCATTTATTTACCTGGTACAAATGATACATAAATTGTTCGTTTGAATTGCACTCCGGTACTTTTTAATGCACGTAGCGCCCCTAAATACTGCATGCCAACACATTTCATATCTTGTGTGCCACGTGCGTAAATACGTCCTGTTTCATCGATTTCAGCACCGAATGGGGGATGTGTCCAATTTTCCGGGAAGACTGGAACAACATCCATATGCGAATTGAGTAAAATACCAGGTAAACTTAAATCTGTACCAGCCCATGTTAAAATGACAATTGGATTTTTTTCATTAACTGGATAATAAACTCTCATTGGCATGTTCAGTAGCTGAGATTGCTTTTTTAGAAACTCCACACATGGTTCTTGAAGTATAAGAAGTTGTCGAATAATATAATTTTTAAATTATGATGAACAAATTGGAATTTGAAAAGCGCAAAACAATACTTACAAAAGCGCTAATTTAGAATGAAACGAAAACCTCAAAAAAACGCTAGTTACTTTTAAGTGTATATCAATAATGTAGTGTGTTTGATAGGTCTTAGTTACCATACCTTCAGTACGGTAACTAAATGGTAACATTAAACCATTTTAATTAACGGCAACAATATCCACACACACCGAACTTTAGCGTGAGAAACATTTATTTCTCAAACTGCAATACAATACAGTTATGTTTAGTTTATTTAATTCACCTGTGTGGAAATCTGCTGTGCTTGCAGATTCCCACACACATTTAATTGTATTCTAGAGTAAGTTAGAATTTAAGTACAATTTGAAAAATTAATCAAAAAATAAACGTGAACAGAAACAGTCGCACAAGCGGCTGTTCAAAACGAAAATTAAAGTGTTTTAATATAAAAACATATTATATGGCGATCCTTCCAATTGTTTCTTAAAACGCCGTAAATGTATTGTGAGATTTGTTCAATCGAAATAATCAGAAGAAAAAATATAAACTACACCTTCAAGCAATAATAAAAAAAAAAAAGTGATATTAAAGAAAAATTAAGAAAATTATTAAAATCTAAATAAAATAAGAGCAAAAAAAAAAACATATTGAAACATTATTTAGTGAACAAAAATATAAACAGCATCCTTTATTTTGAAACATTGAAAAACAATTCTATAAAAACATAAATAAACTCAAAAATATGGAAACTTAACAGTGAGAATTAAATGCCTACAACAAAACCCATGTTTATTACATAAATTAAACGACAAAAAAAAAATAATTGAATCCCTGCTTGTTGATTAAGTGTAGCTGATAAAAATTAATGTTAAATACAAAATGAACTTCCTAGTGCTAAAAATATATACAAAAATTAAATTAATAAAATAAGAAAGGAAGAGAAGAAATGAAAATCAATGTGGCCAAAGAAGCAAGAAACAGGTGTGGCCGATACACCTGCAACGTACAAGAGGAAGCGACAACAACAGCAACTATAACAGCAACATCAACATTAACAATAACAGCAGCTGCAACAATCCACAACACCAACAGCGATAAACATAAAACATCGTAAGCGTTATTAATATAAAATTTAAATATTTTAAATAATTAGATGCATTACAATTGTAATCTTTTAAACATTTATATCGACCTTGAATATTTTATTAGATGTATACATATAAATATCGCACAATAATTATATATATAAAAGCCAGTTGGTAATAATACCTACATAGAATATTTATTTTAATATCATTTTGTTAATACAAAATAATCAATGGAAATATACTAAAAATATGTTGTGAAAACATACTCTGATTTAAAATCATATATAATTTAATTTTATTCCAAATCGGAAAGCTCATCCACAGGATGAGCTATTTTTTATATAATGTATAATTTAGAAAGTACCTCGACCATACAGTAAGGGAAAAGGATCTTAAATTCATTTTATTTTTATGGACAAATTGATTGTGTTTTGGGATATTCGGACATACTCTTTTGGATCAGTTTTATTTACTTAAATAGAGAAAATAATATATTTTATTATGGGAAAGACCGAGTCGAAACTCGAAAAACCCAACGCTAATGTCATAACCAACGTTGAGGTTGTCGACCACACAAATCAATTGGATTCCTTGTGGTACCTCACATTGTGTCTAGTATTGGTAAGCGTGGCCAATTTATTACTGAAATTATATGTGCTCCACAAAAGATCTCTCCGTAAGAGGTATATGAGCAGAGGCGACAACCTTGATAAGGTTTAGACACGGCATTGCGAAAATCTCTAGGTAATTTTTTAATAAAGATATCCTGGGCAATATTTCGAACATATTAGAAATAACATTGAGTGACAGATCTTAATATATTTGTTTTGAAATGGAAAATTTGGTATTGGTTTTAATTACCTGTTTTTGAGAATTGGCATTAATTGCCAATATTATTGATAACACTAGTCAACAGTCAAAATGTACTCGGGATGCGATAATTTTTTCTGTGTAGATAACCTTGACATGAGCTCGAAAAACGCAATAAAAAATTTTTTTTTCGTTTGGTTTTTTTTTTTTTTTTTTTTTTTAAATTTTAAAAATTTTTTTTTGGTTAATTTGTTTCGTCCGGCATAACTCGGGAACCACTAGCCCGATTTAATTGAATTAAATTGTAAAAAATTTAAAATTACAATTCCCTTAATCTGTTTATATATTGTTTTCCTATACAAGCAACAGTTTCCAAGTTAAAAATGAAGATATAAAGGAAAAAACTTATTTTTGCCTAAAAATTTAAATTTTTTTTTTTTTTAAAATCCATAAAAAATCCCAAATGAAAAAAAATTTCAAATCTTATTACTTTTACGTAAAGATACATAACCTATGAGCAAAATAAGAGAAAGATCATGAAAATCGATGCACGCGTTTCGCTTTTATTCGCAATTGAGTAAAGGTATGAATTTAAAAAATTTGCTCGACATATGCACAACTTTGTCTATGGTAAGGTTTTTTCTTTTTTTTTATGATTCTCAGAATTAACAAAACGGAATAAACAAAGGGTTATTTAATTTTTATGATTGCGTAAGCAAAGTAATAAACGGTAATAAATGTGCGTGAACAATTAAAAGGAAAAAAGGAAAGGGGACTTTTTTACTTATTTGGGTTTTCCGGTGACTACCTGTATGATTTTTTTACATAAATGCAACCCACATTTATTCGGAAAATTTAAGACTCACACATGGTGAAACAGGTATGTAGCCACCGTAAAAAAATATACACCCATTTATAAGTACCTGTCAGTAAAATACTAAACAATACACAGTACAAATAGGTCTTCATTGATCGATTTTACTCATTCAACAAGTGTCGACGAACGCGATAGTTAAAATGAGCAAACGTTCGCGAGTATTTGAATGCAATACCAATCCAAGTAATTTTTGTTACATGTGCGGAGAATACGTTTGTGGAAAAAACAAGCGTTATTTTTCACCTAAATTGAGAGATTCATTTGAAGAGAGCTTCAATTTAAAGGTCTCAAACATAGATGAGCGGTGGACACCAAGTGCTCTATGTCCAAGGTGCTACGTACAGCTAAGTGACTCAAGGTAAGTGTAGATTACGAAATTCAAGAACATATATAACTTATTATTGCAATTCTTTCAGACGACAGCCGAGAATCATCATGCCAATGCTTTGGAGAGCTCCGCTTTGCCATGCAACAGATTGCTACTTCTGTCTTAGCAAAAAAACAGGCGTGGGAAAAAATATACGATGGACTTACGCTGCTGTTTCAACAGTGAATTTTCCAGTGCCATTTTCCAAAGAACCAGTGGACCCGCAACCGCCCGTTTCAAGATGGGCATCTAATAATGAGGCGATACATCCATCATCAGATCCGGAGACAGTAGGAACCACATCAGAATGCGAGTCAACATATACATTGCATGGAGGTCAACGCTTATGTTCCCAAGCAGAACTGAACGATTGGGTTAGAGAATTGAAACTCTCCAAGGAAGGTGCAGAGTTGCATGCATCGCGCATGAAACAGTTCGGTTTCTTGGCTCCTGGTGTGGTGACAACAATCTACAGGAAGCGTCATGAACCATACGCAAGGTACTACACAAAAAAAGACAACATCTGTTTTTGTAAGGACATTCCCGGATTATTTGGTGAACTCGGGTACTCTTACGATCCAGGAGAGTGGCGTCTTTTCATCGACAGCAACAAGCAGAGCCTTAAAGCAATTTTACTGCACAACGGCAACAAGAAACCTTCGATTCCAATTGCTCATGCCGTTGACACCAAGGAAACATACGAAGTCATGGACAATCTACTAAAGTGCCTTAACTATGAGAAACACGATTGGAAAGTTTGTGCCGACCTTAAGGTTATCGGTATCCTTTGTGGATTACAAGGTGGATTCACAAAGTACTGTTGTTTTCTCTGCCTTTGGGACAGCCGCGATCGTCAACATCATTACACCAGGAGGAGTTGGACAGAAAGAGTTAACTTCATCCCCGGCAGCGACAACGTGAAATATACACCACTCATAAAAAAGGAAAATGTTTTTCTCCCACCTCTTCACATAAAGCTCGGACTCATAAAAAACTTCGTGAAAGCTATCAACAAAGATGGCGAAGCGTTCGCCTATTTAAAAACCATTTTTCCTCACCTTTCATCGGCAAAGATTAAGGAAGGCGTTTTCGACGGTCCGCAAATTAAAAAGTTGTTGCAAGACCAACAGTTTGAACACATTTTATCACCAAATGAAGCTGCAGCTTGGAACTCATTTCGGCAAATTGTTTCCGGATTTCTTGGAAACAACAAAAGCTCAAATTACAGAGAGATCGTCGAACAACTACTCCAAAATTATAAAAAAATTGGAGCAAATATGTCGCTTAAGATACATTTTCTACACTCGCACTTGGACTTCTTTCCGGACAACCTGGGCGATGTGAGTGACGAGCATGGTGAGCGTTTTCATCAGCAAATGAAAGAAATTGAGCACCGATACCAAGGATTTTGGAACGAAGCTATGATGGGGGACTATATCTGGTTCCTAATAAGAGAAACAGACCCACAACAATATAAAAGAAAGACAAAAGCACATAATTATTTTTAATTTGAAGGTTTTTATTTTTGTGTTTAGATATTTTTTTTTTAAACTTTTTTATAATTAATTAATGTTGATATCCTTAGGATAATTTCTTGTACATATATCGAATTGTTTTTTAATTTAAAGTCATATATTTTTGTCACCCAACAAATTTTAATTTTTTTTGTAATAAAAAAGAAAAAACCTTACCATAGACAAAGTTGTGCATATGTCGAGCAAATTTTTTAAATTCATACCTTTACTCAATTGCGAATAAAAGCGAAACGCGTGCATCGATTTTCATGATCTTTCTCTTATTTTGCTCATAGGTTATGTATCTTTACGTAAAAGTAATAAGATATGAAATTTTTTTTCATTTGGGATTTTTTATGGATTTTTAAAAAAAAAAAAATTTAAATTTTTAGGCAAAAATAAGTTTTTTCCTTTATATATTCATTTTTAACTTGGAAACTGTTGCTTGTATAGGAAAACAATATATAAACAGATTAAGGGAATTGTAATTTTAAATTTTTTACAATTTAATTCAATTAAATCGGGCTAGTAGTTCCCGAGTTATGCTGGACGAAACAAATTAACCAAAAAAAAATTTTTAAAATTTAAAAAAAAAAAAAAAAAAAAAAAAACCAAACGAAAAAAAAATTTTTTATTGCGTTTTTCGAGCTCATGTCAAGGTTATCTACACAGAAAAAATTATCGCATCCGGAGTACATGAAATTTTTTTCATTTTGTTGAGTAGTGTAATTGAACATTGCGGCATATTGTGCCAGATAATTATTTATGAAAGGCAAAAATTTCATAATAATTTTATTGAATGAAGTTGTTGGAATTAAAGTATAGTGAATGAATAAAATTATCTTTGGCATATAGTGCCATAGAATTACTATAGTGGAATTATTCACATGAACAGATTTTTTCTATATCTCTTCTCAAATTTTTTTTTGGGCATTAATTGCCAATATAGCAAAAATTTTATCGGATATACTCTTAAATACCTTACGATTTTTAAATGATTTTGGAAATTCTTTGATTAGTATGCGAATATTTTGGCACCTAGTGATTTTGAATGTTTAGCATTACGGGCCAATACAATAAATTGACATTATATTTCTTTTTCAATGAGGAAATTTTAGTAACCTTTTATGACATTTCCCCATAGTCTCCCAAATTGTTTCAATTTTGATTTCTTACATAAACGCACAATTTTCCCCTATATAAATTGTCATAATTTTGGCTAAAGGTTGACCCTGATTTTATGGACTGGCAAGCGATACTCGACCAATGTAGGATCATAAGGGAAGAATTTGACTAATCCCATAAATACCTCAATACTGATAGGCCTACCAAGGAGGAAACAGTTGAGAAACATCTAAAGAACCTCCACTTACGACTTGAGGAAATAAGAGTCTTATTAAACGTTAATTATCAGCGCCTAACATCCGCTCATAAGGTTGCGGCAGAGGGTTTTTTCATTGACCTAAGAGGTAAGCTGATTGGCGTAGCGTCCCGCAGGGGTATTGAGGTGAACTTGCCCGACTCATTACATGAGAGGATAGAATTTGTGGAGGATAAGGAACAACTGACAGTACAATTGGGGGAAA
Source organism: Cordilura impudica (assembly GCA_963682025.1). Lineage (NCBI taxonomy): Eukaryota > Metazoa > Arthropoda > Insecta > Diptera > Scathophagidae > Cordilura > Cordilura impudica. The sequence continues at coordinate 76,548 of CAVMKG010000239.1, read as the reverse complement.
ACAGCGACAAAATGCCACAAACAGCATCAGAATTTTTAAGAACAGCTTCCAGGATCATACCTGATTTCGATGGTAGGGCAGAGAACCTACGAAGTTTCTTAGATGCCCTGACACTTGTCGATTCGATCGCTGAAGGTCAAGATGCGGTAGCCGTCAATCTGGTAAAAACCAAATTGAAGGGAACAGCTCGTACACTTATAGAGGGTAATGAAGCAAATTTGGCCGGCATAATTGCAAGATTAAGGTCAACAGTCAAGGGTGAATCCGTTGAAGTCCTATCAGCGAGATTAATGAACCTGAAACAAGGTGGTAAGTCACCAAATGATTATACAAAAGAAATAGAAGACCTGGCAAAAAGGCTGCAAAGCGCCTATATAACGGACTGATTAACGACCACATTAGCCGAAAAATATACCACCAATATAGCTGTCAAAGCAATGACGAGGAGCTGCACTAATGAAAGAGTGGGCCTCGTAATGGAGGCTGGTCAATTTAGCACCCTTAACGATGCTATGGCCAAATTCATAAACAGCTCTACAGATGCGGCCAAAAATAATACAGTAATGTATTATAATAATGGTAGAAACGCAAACCGGTACCAAAGGCGTGGGCGACCCAACGGAAATTTCCGGGGACGCGGAAATGGAACAGTTTACCATAACCACAATAATCAGGTCAATAATAGCAATGATTATGTCCAGGGCGGAAATAACGGTAGACAATACAATCGCCGTGGCAATAACAGGGGTTACAACAATAGTAACAACAATGGCTATAGACGAATTAATGTCAGGCCAATACACATTGAAGAGGAAAACGACCAAACCCCAAGTACTCATTAAGCAATGACACTACAAACGGTAGAATCTTGAATATAAATTTAGGTCTAGCGTCATACATTTCATTAGCGTCAAAATTCAGTAATAATAGTTCTACATATTTAGTTGATACAGGTGCGGACATATCGATAATTAAAAATGGACAAATAGAAACAGGAAGAATAAACGCAAATCAGACCACTAGCCTACACGGCATTGGGAGTGGCACGATTTATACAAAAGGGAAAATTGAAACTGATCTTATATTCAATAACCTACTAATAAAACATGATTTCCATGTAGTAGATGATAATTTTCCAATTCCATCCGATGGAATACTTGGACCAGATTTTATTAAAAACTACAACTGTGTATTGGAATACGGAATGGATCAAAATAGGATGGTATTAAGACCAGACGATTTCCCCGAAACCATATGTATACCAATGCGTGAATCTCCAAATATTAACATAGTATCATTACCAGCGAGATCAGATGTAATTAGGAAAATAAATATAAAATGTCCAAAAGGAGATGTATTTATCCCAAACCAGACACTTCAAGAAGGGATATACATAGCCAATACGATTTCTAACTGTAAGCAATCGTTTGTTAGAATAATTAACACAACTAACAAAGACGTCACTATTTCAGGTTTTGAAGTCCAAACTGAAAGTTTGAATAATTATGAAATAGCAATGGCAACCGAAAGCCAAGATAGCGAAAAAAAAGTTAGAAAAATTATCGAAAAAATTCCCAAAATTCGTTGAAAATGAACTAAAGGAACTATGTAGAGAATATATAGATGTATTCGCACTTGAAACTGAGAGAATCTCAGTGAATAATTTTTATAGGCAAAAGTTGCGTTTAAAGGACAACGATCCTACTTATATTAAGAATTATAGAATACCGCATACCCATAAGGAGGAAATTACAAAACAAGTAGACAAGTTGATACAAGATGGCATTGTAGAACCATCAGCTTCAGAATTTAATAGCCCAATTTTACTAGTACCAAAAAAATCTATAGCCGGTAGTGAAGGGAAAAGATGGAGGTTGGTAGTAGACTATAGGGGAGTCAATAAAAAATTAATTGCAGATAAATTTCCATTACCAAGAATAGATGATATTCTCGACCAACTTGGTCGAACCAAATATTTTTCCTGCCTTGATTTAACATCCGGATTTCATCAAATTGAATTAGATGAAGAATGCAGAAATATTACATCATTCTCAACGGATAAGGGTTCATTTCGTTTTAAACGCTTACCGTACGGGCTTAAAATAGCTCCAAATTCATTTCAGAGAATGACGACCATAGCATTTGCTGGACTATCACCAGCACAAGCTTTTCTGTATATGGATGATTTGGTTGTATTAGGTCGTTCTGAAAAGCATATGTTAAAAAATTTAACAGATGTTTTCGAAACATGCCGTAAATATAATCTTAAATTGCATCCAGAAAAGTGCTCATTTTTTGGTCACGAGGTGACTTATTTAGGTCATAAATGTACAAACAAAGGCATTCTTCCAGACGATAGCAAATTCAAGATAATTCAAGACTATCCAACACCTAAAAATGCCGATGAAACTAAACGATTTGTTGCATTTTGCAAATATTATAGACGTTTTGTTCCAAATTTTGCGGAACACGCTCGCCTTTTAACGAGGCTATGTAGGAAAAATGTAAAATTCGAATTTAGCGAAGACTGCGAAAAAGCATTCGAATATTTAAAGGATTCATTAATGAGTCCAAGGATACTGCAATATCCAAATTTTAATGAAAAATTTTGCATTACAACCGATGCAAGCAAATATGCATGCGGTGCCGTACTAAGCCAAGAGTACGACGGGCTACAACTCCCTATAGCATATGCTTCAAGGTCATTCACAAAAGGTGAATCAAATAAGTCCACTATCGAACAAGAACTAGCGGCTATACACTGGGCAATTACGTATTTCAGACCATATATTTATGGTTCTAAATTCATTGTAAGAAGTGATCATCGACCACTGTCATACTTGTTTTCAATGAAGAACCCTTCTTCAAAATTGACGCGAATGAGGTTAGAATTAGAAGAATATGATTTTACCGTAGAGTACTTGAGGGGAAAAGATAACCACGCTTCAGATGCTTTATCTAGAATAGACTTCAATGACATAAAGAATATAAGAAATGTCTATATGGTAAAGACAAGATCGAGATCTAAGGCAGCGATGGGAACAAAGACAAAGAAAAAAAATAATAGTATAACGGAAACTCCAAAGATATATGAAACATTGACCATAAAGGAGGTCAGGAAAATAGTTCGCCTAAAGTTTGACCTACAAGGTAGAACACTAAGGCGTTACCTTAGAAAAGGAAAAACAACTTTAGAAAAAATAATTATTAATGACCTTGTTGTTAATGGGAAAATTGATTTAGGTCAATTCTTCTCTAGGTTGGAAAATATAACCGACAATAAAGGCATTGATAAATTGCAACTCACATTAGATGATGAGATATTTAAAGGGATCCCAATTAATGAATTTAAGAGTACAGCGAACAAAGAACTCAAAAATTTAATAATAGCGTTAACGCCAAGAAGAATTAAAATAACTGCTGAAAATATTTCTGGAAAGGAATGTCTAGAGACATCCGTATTTACATAAGGAAATGTAAACAGTGCCAGACTAATAAGACACAACCTAAAACAAAGGAACCAATGACAATAACAGAGACGCCAGCCCGGGCATTTGACATCATTGTTATAGACACAATTGGACCTTTTATAATATCAAATAATGGCAGCGAATACGTGTAACCATTATATGCGACATGACTAAATACTTAGTCACTATACCTATTCCTATGCATAGGATTCTAACTGATATGGGAACTGAATACAAAAATCAGACCCTGCAAGAACTTTGTCAGCTGTTGAACATTGAGTATGTCACATCAACAGCTTACCATCACCAAACTCTGGTTACAATAGAACATTCAATGAGTATGTTAGGTCATATATTTCATTGAACAGAACAGATTGGGATGAGTGGCTAAAATACTTCACGTATTGCTTCAATACGACGCCATCCACTGTTCATGGTTATTGTCCATATGAGTTGGTGTTTGGTAAGAACAGTCCTGATCTAAAATTTCTTAATTCGAATGCAGTAGACCCACTGTATAACATAGAAGCATATGAGAAAGAAGTAAAATATAGACTTCAGCAGGCGCAACAGCGCGCCAAAAGCTTATTGGATAATGAAAAGGTTAACAGTAAGTCACAATACGACAGGGTTACAAGACCAATTGATATTCGAATAGGAGATTTAGTCCTGACGGAAAACAGTGCAGGTCATAAATTGGATAAATTATTTAAAGGCCCATACTCAGTTAGGGAAATCGACAATTTAGGCAACTGCACATTATCCATAAGCGATAATAAAACGGTCAAGGTACATAGGAATAGACTAAGAAAATTTTGTAAATAATATAAATGATTATATACATATAAACTAAACTAAAATCTAGATAAACATTTTTATATAGTTTTGAAAAAAAAAATAAATATTTGAACTAAAATATAAAATATAATTAATTAAACAATTAAACAATTAGATTAATTAAATAAAACCATATATAGAACCTAACACCTTAATTTAATCTTCCTTAGTTACAAATTTTATAACTATAAATTTTAAATTAATCTTTAGTTTACGGAAATTTTTTTAATAATAATAAAAAATTAAAATAACATAACATTGTCTTTTTAACATTAAAATTAAAATTTAAATAAAAACAATTAATTAAAAATACAAGTTAACGACACAAATATTAATCATAATTTCTTGCAGTGCCCACATTGCAATTCCTACAGGTAACAATACCCAAATTCTTTACACGCTTATTGCTTTGTATTTTGGTTTCTACTTATTTCCGAGAACTCAGGAAATTGGTATTGCACGAGTTAAAAACATTTTCTCACCATGTCAAACATGCTGACGATATGTCTGCATGTTTATCAGTCTATAATGCTATTGTGAAACATTTGTGTATCCGGTCAATTTTCTTAATTTAAAGACAAAAACAATAATTTCGTTTCATTGGTAATTGTATTAAATTAAGTATCTGTGTATTTAAAGTTATTTGCACCAAAATTGCTGACACTATGTTGGCCGTTTTGTTTTGTAGTATTTATATGTAAATAAAATTATATTAACAAAATTGCAATGAATAACCATTTTGTTATAAAAGTAAAATGAATTGAATAAAGAGGACAGTTGAAGTCAAGTACTCAAATAAATAACATAGTTTTATTTATCTGGCGCCCAACGGAAAAAACAAAAGTGTTTAAATTCGGTAGAAATAAAACACGCCGCGCACAAAAGTACGTACTACGGAGCCCGAGTAAGATAAAATCAAAAAAGGACAAAATCCGGGACGTCAGCGCGAAGCAACTATTTTTAAGAAAAATTACAACCAAATCAAGTAAAAACCGCTATCCCGAAAAGTGACTATTTAAAAAAAAAAAAAAAAAACAAAAATTTTGTTTTTAAATAAAAAAAAAAAAAAAAAGAAGTGACTATTTTAAGTAAAATAAAAATTTACAACAAGATAATTTTCAAATAGTGCAAGAACAAATAAAAACAAACTCTAAAAGTGACTATTCTTAAGAATATCAAAAAATTACAACAAAATAAAGTTTAGAAAGTGCAAGAACAAGGTAAAACAAACCATTATTCTAAAAGTGACTATTTTTTAATATAGCACAAAAACAAGTGAAAATAAATTCAAATCATTGCACGAAAACCTAAGAACAAATTATATTTAAAAACTAAACCCATATAATTTAAAAACATAAGCTATCACTGAAGAAAACTAGTCTTTGGTAAATAAAAATCAAACATTATTATAAACAAACAACAATAGAAAACAAGTGAAACCATAAACGCTAGAAGAAGCTGGTCAGCCAAGAACCAGTCACCAATCAGCAACAACAGTATCAGCAGCCAATTTTGTTCAACTACAGTTTAAAAGGAAGACGGTGAAAGAATGATGAATGAAGCAGTAACAACAATTATTTTAACGTAAGTCATAAGAATTAAAAATAAGAAAACAATAAGAATTATAAAACAAATAGATTTTTACTATTGTATGTTAGGAGAACACATTTTTATGTAAGGGTAAACTATTCTTAAGCTAAATATTATAAAAATAAAATCAAAAAACAAAAATAAAAGAAAATTGTAAAAGGCAAATTCTGTATGTCAGACATCCAGAGTAGCGACTATTTTTCCGGCGGTTCGAGCACGGAAACCTATATTTGGATAACTAGCTCAGATTCAGGAGTAGAATACGACGCGACAAGAACATTAAATAAGAGGAAAGTACTTCTGACAAGAGAGCGTAGGCACTGGTTGTATCATTTACGCCAAAGAAGACAGAATCGGGAATACTTTTTGTAAAAATATAGTTTGAACGACAAAGATGGCCAATCAAAATAATTTAATTTGACTCCCAGTATTAGGCCAACCCCCACCAAACGTCCAGCAACCGATCCCACCACTTCCACTAAATTTGTCTCCAGAATTAGAGGCACAGATAATAAATCTGGTGCGTAGGGCGTATGCGGAGGAGGAAAATAGTAGAAATAGAGAACAAATATTTGTTGACCAGGGAATAGACACAGACCGAGGGAACTTATCTGACTTAGACAAAATTCCAGATATCGTTAAGTGTTTGAGGGATTTTTCTGGAAACCCGACTGAATTCGGATCATGGAAAAAAAGCATTGAAAGGGTTCTGAAAATCTACGAGCCACTTAGGGGTTCTCCAAAATATTTTGGAATATTAAATGCTATTCGAAATAAGATAACGGGAAATGCGGACATCGCATTAGAGTCGTATAACACTCCATTAAATTGGGAGTGTATTTTAAAATGTTTGACTATGCATTACGCAGATAAGCGGGATCTGGGCACACTGGAATACCAAATGTCCTCATTGGCACAAGGTAACAAATCGATTCAAGAATTCTATAAAGAGGTATATGCCCATTTGTCTTTAATCCTGAATAAAATAGCTTGCATGGACGAGACAGAGGCATCCATACATCTACTGACGAAAACTTACCGCAATAAGGCACTGGACACCTTTATTCGGGGTCTCAGAGGAGACTTACCAAGACTGCTCGGAATGAGAGAGCCGTCGGACTTACACGAGGCCCTTCATTTATGCCTTAAACAGGAGAATCAACAGTTTAGAACACAATACGCGAACAATACCGCAAAAATTCCCCATACTAATACCCAACGCGTACGGGGAAATCCTGGACATACATTTTATCCACAACTGACACAGTATTCTAGGATGCCTAATATGGCATTTTTCCCTAATACAAATATGCATCGGCAATTGCCACAACCTTACCGCACAATGACACCTACGAACAATAATGGACAAATAAATCCATATACGAATCAGAACCAAGCTCCATATCAACCAAGATCTACCTTACCACCACCCAGACCTACCGAACCAAAACCTCCAATCCCAATGGAGATAGACCAATCTATGCGATCGAGAATGGTAAATTATATGAATCGTCCCAACCCTAATAACAGATTTTCGGGGATAAGACCCCCACCAAATTCATCCCAGATTCACCGGCCTGGTAAATTGCAGAGAATAAATCACATAAAGAATAGTGAGGACGGCACCACGAATAATGGAATTTCGATCAGTGATGCTGATTCAGAGATCCAGGAATCTCAACAAGAGGGCGGAGAACTACAAGACTTAGATGAATATGTGGACGAATACCTTTCAATGGGGAATACGGCGCAGGATGAATGTACCGAATTTTCCGATATTCATTTTTTAGATAAGATAACTCAACGTTACCCTATTTCCAATGTAGAGCAAATAATGGACAAATATTGAGATTCCTAATAGACACGGGATCCAACAGAAATTATATTCAACCTTCATTGGTTAGAAACCCTCTTCTTAACGAAGACGTCTTTCAAGCTAACTCCGTTGGCGGAAAGGTGACAGTAACTCATCATACGTTTATTAACCTTTTCGGATTACGATCGGAAAATTTAAAATTTTTTTTATTGCCTACATTGACATCTTTTCATGGCATTCTGGGTAACGACAGTTTGAAAAAATTGAATGCCATCATTTTTACCGCTCGAAATTATATGATAATTAATAATACAATTAAAGTAGTCATAAAACAGGAAAAGTGCCAGTCTGTGAACAATTTACAACTAAGAACGAATCATATGACCAACGAACAAATACAAGAATTGAGCCAATTATGCGACGAATATACGACACTCTTTTCAGAACCAAATGAGAAACTGACATTTACAACGACTATGAAGGCCGAAATCAGAACGATGACAGACGATCCAATATATTCCAGGAGCTACCCTTACCCAATGTCGATGAAGGATGAAGTCGAAAAACAGGTCAGGGAATTACTTGATCATGGGATCATAAGACCCTCGAGGTCGCCTTATAATTCTCCTGTGTTAATTGTCCCAAAAAAAATAGAAGCTTCGAATGAAAGAAAATATAGAATGGTAATAGATTATAGAAAGCTCAATACTGCAACAATTCCCGATAAATATCCCATACCAGAAATTAATGAGGTTCTTTCACAACTAGGAAAGAATAAATGGTTTTCTGTCCTAGATCTGAAAAGTGGTTTTCATCAGATTCCACTCAGAGAAAAGGACATTGAAAAGACAGCATTTTCCATCAATAATGGAAAATATGAATTTACCCGCCTACCTTTTGGGTTGAAAAATGCCCCAGCTATATTTCAAAGGACTTTGGACGACATACTTAGAGAACACATTGGTAAAATTTGTTACGTGTATATTGATGATATAATCATTTTTGGACAGGACGAAAAGTCCCATTTCGATAATCTCAGGACTATCTTTAGAACACTTGAACAAGCCAACATGAAGGTGCAATTGGACAAGTGTGAGTTTCTGAAACAGGCTGTGGAATATTTAGGTTTTATTGTATCCACGGAGGGAATAAAAACCAATCCAGCTAAGGTCCAAGCTATTCAAAATCTGGAACCTCCAAAAACAATCAAAGAACTCAGGTCATTTTTAAGACTATCAGGGTTCTACAGGCGCTTTATTCGGGATTATGCAAAAATCGCAAAACCCCTGACCATCCTTTTAAGGGGGTGAGGAGGGACGTATGTCCAAATCTATGTCATCGAAAATACCGATATCCCTGAACAAGCATGCTCTAGAGGATTTTAGTAAGATAAAAAACTCTCTCACCTCCAGCGAGGTAATGCTAGCCTTTCCAGACTTTCGAAAAGAATTTCAGCTAACTACTGACGCCTCAAGTTATGCGCTTGGCGCTGTTTTGGAACAGGACGGTAGACCAATAATTTTTATTTCAAGGACGCTTAGCAGGACCGAGGAGCACTACGCGACAAATGAGAAAGAGATGCTTGCAATAGTGTGGGCTCTCAAAGCTTTAAGAAGCTATCTGTATGGATCGGTGGCTGTAAAAATACTTACGGATCATCAACCTTTGACGTACGCACTGGGGAATAAGAACACGAACAGTAAGTTGAGGAGATGGAAAGCCATTCTTGAGGAATACAATTATGAGATAAAGTACAAACCTGGTAGTACTAATGTGGTCGCAGACGCACTGTCTAGACCTCCACAGATTTCCGAACTGAACTCAATGACGGCTACTCGGCACAGTGACGATAGTTCATCACAGAATCTGATCCCTTTCACGGACGCACCAATAAACGTTTTTAAAAACCAGCTAATAATCTCGACAGGAAAGTCACAGTCCTACAAATTCGAAATTGTATTTCCAACTTATCACAGACACACGATTGCGGACATGAACCTGGACGAAGAAAAATTGGTGACAATATTAAAAAAATATCTGAACCCATCCGTGACTAATGCGATACTGACCGAGGACAGGATCTTGGGGAAAATACAGGAAATTTATTCGTCAAATTTTAGTGGCTATAGGGTCAGGTATACGAGACTAATGGTACGAGACTTGTTGACAGCCACGGAACAAGAGACGGAAATAATTAACGAACACAGACGTGCACATAGAAATGCTAAAGAAAATAAACTACAACTTCTCGAAAGATTCTATTTTCCACACATGCAGTCAAAGATCACGAAAATTGTGAAGCAATGTCGAATTTGTCTTGAGAATAAATACGAACGTCACCCAAACAAATTAGTTTTAGGTAATATCCCTATACCGCAATACCCTGGACAGTTTATTCACTTGGATCTTTACCATACAAACAATAGGGTAATACTTACGGCCATAGGTAAATTCTCTAAATATGCCCAAGTCAGGATTGTAAAATCTAGAGCAACAGAAGACATAAGGGAACCACTACAGGATCTATTAATCTCATTCGGAACACCCGAGAACATCGTGATCGACAATGAAAAATCCTTGAACTCTTTACCTATCACTTTTATGTTAGAAGATCAGTTGGAGATAAAGATCTATAGAACACCACCGTATACGAGTACTGTAAACGGTAAAGTAGAACGATTTCATTCGACATTAACGGAGATTATGAGGTGTTCTAATGCGGAGAAAATGCATAGCCGTTTTGAGGACCTGCTGATCAATTCGGTTAATAGATATAATCACTCCATCCACTCGTCAACAAATAGAAGGCCAATAGATTTGTTCTTTGGAAGAAACGCTTCAGATGATCCAAAAGCACTCGAACGAGACCGTCTTCTGAATATAAAGAGAATTACTGAGAAGCAGGAAAGGGACAAAGAATATCATAACAAAAAGAGAACGAATATAGGAAAGTTGAAAGAGGGAGACGTAATTTTTGTAAAGGGCAACAGAAGACTTGAAAACAAGTTGACTCCTAGGTATAAACGGGAAATAGTAGAGGAAGATAGAGGAGGAACGATTTTGACTAAGACAAAGAGAATAGTCCATAAGAATCTAATCAGGAAGTAAAAATTTATCTTTTCAGAATTTTAATAGCATTGGCTAGACCTGAGACTCAAATTCTGGATTATTCAAATTCACAAATTGTGGCCACTGAGACTGGACAGACGAAAATGGTTATTGGAACATTTAGAATATTACATGTAATTGACTTGGAACAATACAATGAGATACTCACAACGCTCGAGGATACCATTAAAAAGGATATTACGAGAAAGGACATTAGTTATATTTTCCTCTTACATGAGATAAAGTCATCTAGAAAGATTCTTGATGGTTTGAGACCTACACGTTCGACAAGATCCATAGATGCTTTGGGTACTGCTTGGAAGTGGATTGCAGGAACACCTGACCATGAGGACTTCCAGATTTTGTCTGACCAAACAAGAAAATTGTTGACAAATAACCAGGACCAAATAGTAATTAACAGGGCTATCGAAGAAAGACTACAGCTGATAACAAATATGACCAACAAGATACTTAATTCCCTACATACGGCGGACTCGCTAAGGACACAGATAATTAGGGACGTTGAACGGAAATTAAAAATCGTTCATGAGGAATTGGTTAATATCAATTATGCAATCCAATGGGCTAAGGGCGGAATCGTAAATTCATTTATATTATCCACGTCCGAACTGACAACCGTAAAGAATTTTTTTACAAATGAGAGTTTGCCTTACATAAATATAATTGAAGCCTTAGAGTTTGGAGAGGTTAAAATAGGATCTAGTGAAACTACGCTAATCTTTATTCTAAATCTGCCAATAACAGAGAATACGATTTGTAAAAATGTATTTATAAGACCTGTAAGAAAGGAAAACTTTGTAATAAATTTAAGAGACGAAAATTTTATTTTATGTAAAGATTCTGTGTTTAAGATAAAGAATAACTGTAAGAAAATAAATCAAATGACATTGTGCAAAAGAGAAAATATTGACAACATAACAGATACAAAGTGCTTACCAAAACTTTTAGCAGGAATGCCGTCCGTTTGTCCGACAACGAACCATCACCATTTGCCTTTAATTGAAGAGGTCATGCCTGGTTTACTGCTACTAAATGGCTATAAGGGTAAAATTTTAATGGATAAAGAAGAAATCTCACTCAATGGAACATTCTTGGTAAAATTCAATAATTCCACCATAACCATTGGTGACAAGGTTTACTTTAGCAAAGAAGAAATTATGGCTCGGCCACTGCCAGCTATAGTCCAATCCCCTAATAAAATAGCTTCATATGAAGAAGTATTATCTTTGAAGATGTTGAAGGACCTACACTTAAATAACTTAGATGAGATCCGTGATCTGACCCGAAGAAATAAGACTGTATTTTTTACCAGTCTTACTTTCCCCGGACTCATAATTTTGGTGTTGATTTTTATAATAATTAAAAGAATGTTGACTAGAAGAGAAACATTAAATATAGAAACACTACATGTCCATTCTGTCGAAACTCAAAGCCACGATCAATCCAACGTGGAAGTTGGAATTTAAAGGGGGAAGAGTTAACGACACAAATATTAATCATAATTTCTTGCAATGCCCACATTGCAATTCCTACAGGTAACAATACCCAAATTCTTTACACGCTTATTGCTTTGTATTTTGGTTTCTACTTATTTCCGAGAACTCAGGAAATTGGTATTGCACGAGTTAAAAACATTTTCTCACCATGTCAAACATGCTGACGATATGTCTGCATGTTTATCAGTCTATAATGCTATTGTGAAACATTTGTGTATCCGGTCAATTTTCTTAATTTAAAGACAAAAACAATAATTTCGTTTCATTGGTAATTGTATTAAATTAAGTATCTGTGTGTTTAAAGTTATTTGCACCAAAATTGCTGACACTATGTTGGCCGTTTTGTTTTGTAGTATTTATATGTAAATAAAATTATATTAACAAAATTGCAATGAATAACCTTTTTGTTATAAAAGTAAAATGAATTGAATAAAGAGGACAGTTGAAGTCAAGTACTCAAATAAATAACATAGTTTTATTTATCTTATAAATAAAATTCTTTAAATTGTAATTAAAATCATAATTAATTAAATCAAAAATCTAAATTTAAGAAAGTATAAATTTAAAATTTAAAATGTATAAACTAAATAATAATTTGAGATAAAATTTAAAATCAAAATTTTTTTTTGCAGACGATTGACTGGCCAGCATTCGCCTGCAAAAGAAATTAAACAACAAAAATTTTCAAAATTATAAATACATATTATATTTTTAGTTTTTCTATTTGAAAAGGGGAAGGAATGGTCCCCATTAAATTAAAATTGTTAATATTAAAAAAAAAAAAAAAAAAATAAACTTTAACATTAAATTTGATCATTTTAAATTTTAATTATAACAGCACTAAAGAATGGTCAATCGATTATTGATCATTCTTTCTCTGAAAAAGGGAGGTGTAGTGTGCTTGATAGGTCTTAGTTACCATACCTTCAGTACGGTAACTAAATGGTAACATTAAACCATTTTAATTAACGTCAACAATATCCACACACACCGAAATTTAGCGTGAGAAACATTTATTTCTCAAACTGCAATACAATACAGTTATGTTTAGTTTATTTAATTCACCTGTGTGGAAATCTGCTGTGCTTGCAGATTCCCACACACATTTAATAGTATTCTAGAGTAAGTTAGAATTTAAGTACAATTTGAAAAATTAATCAAAAAATAAACGTGAACAGAAACAGTCGCACAAGCGGCTGTTCAAAACGAAAATTAAAGTGTTTTAATATAAAAACATATTATAATAAAAACAAGTAAGAAAATTACATATATACTATGCGTTTCGAGAGCGGGTGTTGAAATCAACTTCGCTGTTGTAATAACTGGATATAGAAAATAATCACAAACGAAATGTTAGTGCTATTGTTATTAATTTGGGTCGTGCAGATATGAAAAAGTTCATATAAGAAATAAGTGAAAAAATGGACCGATAATGACAATATTTAGTAGTCACTTAATTTTCTCAGAAACATATACATATAAACCAAATTTTAAAAAAATTGATGAAAATTTTTTTTATAGGTTTGTGATCAGGGGAATATGAATAAAAATGGACTTAGAGGGTTTATTTTTGGACTATTGATTAGTAAGTAGAATACAGAAAAATACACCAAGTCTTATGAGAATCTGGATCTTACGACCAGATCCGAACATGCACCGATTTTCATCTATTTCAATAGCGTTTATCCTATAGTCGATAAAAGCTTATACACTAAATATTTGGAACCTGTATTTTAATTACAAGGTTTACATGGACAGACAGACACAAGGATGGACGGACGAAAAGCGTTAAATAGACTTCAGAAGTGAACTTATGATATTGTATTCTATTGTTTTACCCTACACCACTATGTGCTCAGGGTATAATGACTTTTTATCGATGTTTGTAACTGCCAAAACTATTTGACCTCGACCCATCTTTTATTGTACCGATCGACTCAAAATTACTTTTTGAGTCGATTTAACAATGTCCGTCCGTCTGTCTCTCTGTCCGTCTGTGTCCTTATAATCAAACTACAGGTCCAAATACAAATATATTTTAATGAAACTTGGTTATAAGCTTTCATCGGCCATAGAATGAACGCTAATGAAATTGGTGAATGACCGCTAGGAGATCGACTAAACTTGCCATAAGATCCATATTATATTATGTATATTTCGGTAAAATTGGGTTTGTGTGTGTTTATTAATTAATCTTAGTCATAGCCCCTATATAAAGCTGCTTACCGATCTTCACTTAAACATATCAAATATGGTTTGTATATGTTTTTGCAAAAATAAGTGCCTTTAACAAATATGCTCAGGATTGGTCCATTTTTCGATCTATGAACTTTTTCAGATCTGCTGAAAAGAAAATTAAGAAAAATTCCACTCAGATTTGGTTTATGCTTATTTTCTTTACCCAATTAGTTGGACCTAAGACCAACTCTCTAAACGCATGGTATAGAGTTTCGCATAGCCTAGACCGAATTTTTGTTACTTATATATTATTATTAAGCTAATAGGACACGTGGAATATAATCATACATACACACTCACCCAGTCAGAATTTTAGGATATTAATGATCATATTCGAGTCTCTCTCGACTGCTCTGCGCGATTAAAACCTATAAATGTGCTCAGGCAGAAAATATCCGACCTAATAGATTTCGGAGTCACAAAGTCTATAGCGAGACACTTGGTACAGAATCGTCATTGGAACTCTCCTCTGATCACACGCCTATGATTGTTACTCTTTAACCCCCTAAAAAAATTGTACAACCCACTGATGATTTGGCCCTGGCAAGTAAAACGACAAATTGGTTGAAATATAGAAAGTTTATATCGAAAATATTGATCTCTTGATTAAAAATTTTGAATTAAATCTGAAAGTCGCTGCTCAAAATACTAGAAACATTATAATATTTATTCAGTAAATGTTGAACAACTTTTAAATGAAAAAAGAAAAGCATGAATAGAGTGGCAACAGCACAGATTCCCACAACTTAAAGAGAGATTAAATGCATGTACTAGAAAACCACGGAACCTATTGGAAACTCAGAGATTGGCATAGCACATACTGACTGCACATTATGGCGTGCTACAAATAGTTTTAAAAGACACATCAAGAACAAGAACTGACTCTGAAAAAGTTGAACTATTCGTAAAACACTTGACAAATTTTTTCACATCAAACATATCAAGTTCTATAGTGGAGTTGCCTTCATAGTAGTATGTTTATGGCGTTTCTGGATCACTTTTTCTGTACATTTGGTGGAGCGTATTTAGTTCCAATTGTCACCGCAAGTAGTATCGCAGAGGCCGTCAACATATAAACCACGTTTAGCAAAAACTCACACCCTTATTCACCTTACTTGGAGTTGAAAACCTAATGTTTACAAAAACTCACTCCCATATTCACCTTACTTGGAGTTGAAGACCTACCCCCGAATTTATAATGAAAAGTTAGTTGCTGCTTACATGTCGCGCTCAACGAGGTTCTTACTAGTCAACCGATTAGCCTTAGTTTTTAGTTAGCACATAGTTTATTTATAATAAATTTTTTGTTGTCATCTAATAGCTTTAAAAACAACTCTGAAATTTGTAATGCCACCATTTTTTTTTTTTGCATTAATGACACCTTATATAGTGAAAATCAACTCTGTTTACATTTCAATTTGTGTGATTTCACTCCTTCATTTTTTTAAATTTATATTTAGTGGTGTTAAGTTTACGACAAAATTATTTTAATTTGAAACTTATGTAAAAAAAATTTTAAAAGATCCGCAAAGTAAAAAATATTTGTTTGCACTTAAAAATAATTTATAAATTTGGTTTTGCTTAGTTTGACATTTTAACATACTTAGTCAGTGTTTGAAAGGTTGTTGATCTGAGTTTAGCAAACGCAGCAGCAAGTGCTTTATAAATAATACTCATGCTAAATACTGCATAAGTTTTCATTATATATACGGCCACTAATGTTTAGCAAATCTCGCACCCATATTCGCTTTATTTATAGTTGGCAACACTATTAGTCATGTTAAATTCCGCAATGTTTAGCAAACTCATTAGAGGCATAACTTTTTTTGAGTTCATAATGTTCTGCTGTATATAACAAGATGAGGTGGTTATAAAAAACAACTGTAAGTAAATAGAAAAAAGTTATGCCTCTAATGTTTGCGTATGTGTAAATGAAACAAGTAAGAGTGTTAAATTCGGCTATGCCGAATCTTTGATACCCTCCACCTAGGTTTTCTTGCACTATTTGTAACAAATGTAAATAAAATATATGAAAATGTAAACAATTTGATCAATTTGGTAATTTATTATAACAAATACTCTGAATTTTCGGCATTTACGTTTAACAATTTTAAAGTCAATAGAAAATAGTAAACAAAATATATTTTTAAATTTCGGATCTTTTTCGGAATATTTGTCCTTGTCTTATATTTTAAAAGCACTAGCGTTAATCAGTTTTATTTTTCCGATCTTATTACATCAGTTTGTCATTCCATTTCTAACGCATCGATAAATGAATTTGCGTCTATGTGTTTAATGCAAAAGATTTTTTACTTTTGTCGAATTGTAGGGATTTTTTGCAAATTTTTTTTTAACAACTTAATATTATATATATTTCAATTTTAAACTTTAAAATTAAAAATATATATCTTTTTTTAAATCTGGTAATAACTCTATAATATGGAGAAAGTAAATACGTGGCTTCTTTAATAAGAATGACAAGTAAAAAACACTTTTGTGCATTTTTTTTAATACATACATAAGTACGCCATCTTTGTAGATCTCTTCGATTTTATTAAGTAAGTTTGTAAATAAAAAGAACATTAAAATATTATAAATGTAAACATAATTGATTTTAGAAAAATGTCCGATTCGTTTTTCGATGATGCTGAAGACACATCAAAGAAATATAGAAAAAAGTTTTACTGAAGTTAGTTGAGAGACGAGAAGCTAATGGGATGGAACAGGTCAAAGATGACGACTTTAAATACAGATGCAAGGCTTGTGAAAAAATATTTAATTGCGATAAATCAAATCTAAGTATACATGCTAATAACCAATGTCTTAAAAAAAATATCTTTTAAAACCAACAACCAAAATTCTGTTTACGTTATAAGATCCCATTTGCAAGCCATTTTAATTAATTGTGTAAATTTTAAATGCACATCTAGCCATATAAAGGATGAATTATACAGAATAGTAAAAATATTTTTTTTATAATATCTGTTGGTTTTTTATGTTGTTTTTATGTAATTCTAATGATATTCTTATCTAATTTTTTATGATATTTTTCTTCGTTTTTATGTTATTTTTGCATTATTGAAATTGAAAATTAACAAATTAAAAATAAATTTTTTTTTGAAAAATTGAAAAAAAGTAGTGTAGGGAATGTAATGTAGAGAAAAAAAATTGGGTGTAGGGAAAAAAAGGGATTTTTTTCATTAGCGTAGAGATTTCTGTAAAAATCTGGCATAACTGGTACCTATTAAAAAACAGTGTAAGATTTCACAAAACAATGCGACGTATACCTCCTTTGTTCAAATGCTTTTATAAGACTAAATGAAATTGTTACTTATGCATGAAACACATAGACGACAGAGGCTACACGAACACACGACTACAAATGCTGCTGGGTGCAATTGTAGACGTGTAGTCAACTACTTAATTTTTTTTGAAAATGCCAGCAACATATAAACACAATATAAGCAGCTGTTTTTATACAAAAGCATTTTTATTTCAGTAGTGCCAATTATATTTTTTTTTTACTTTATTAAAATAGAAAAACTTGTATGATTCTACATAAAATTGTCTTAAATATATTACTTATTTATAATGCATTATTATAACGTAAAAATAAATTAATAAATTTACTTATTAATAGAATTATTGTAGCATTTCATTTTGCGATTAATTTTTTCAACAAAATAAAATATTTCATGGCACTAATATCTTTTACATATTTTGTTATATTGTCAACACTATTTTTATTTTGTAGCCAACAAAAATAAAAATTAGCCTAAGTTAACTACAGAAGCAAAAGTGGTCATGTAGTCATGTAGCTGTGTTGGTGTCAAAATAATCGTTTTCATATAAACGTGTGTATTTTAATTTTGACAGGCTGTAGTCATGTAGCCGCTGTCGTCTATGTGTTTCATGAGAGAGTTCGGCTTACTGGTGCCATTATGTATATGTGTGTGTAAACATAAATATACGATATCCCAGTAGTCATTTCGAAGATTGTTTTAACAAAAATCATCTTACTGTGCCTTCTTCGAGCACTTTTGATGATTAAAAACTGATTAATCACATGCGGTATTAGAAAAAGACTAAGAAATGATTTTTGCTTACGCTTAAAAAGTGATTTATAGAAAAATTACATTAAATACGACTCAAAAATAAGTCGAAACTACTCAGTAAATTGGATAAAAAAGTTTCTCAAGAAGAGTCGGGGGTAAGGTAATATTTCCTCCGAACAAAAGAATATTTTGTGATCAGCAAAAGAGCGCATTTATGGCTGTTTTAATAGCACAGAGGAGTTAAAAAATACTCCACATGATCACTTATTGCATAAAATGTTTACTGGGATTTTATTCACTATCTATAGAAACAGTTTTTTAAGTAAAACAAATCTGCACACAATTTCAATTCTATTTCGTTCACAATGATACGATCACTTTGTTTACTAGTAAAATAAGAGAATAGTAAATATTATAATACAGCGTAATGATGAATTGTACTTCTCAATTAGTTTATTTTTAATGTGCCATAAGAAGTTCGGTTTGTGCTAAGAAATGAATGAATACATGTTTCCCAGGGCGAAGCTTGATCATTGCACTTTGATTGAGTTGAGCTCCGCGACTATTCCTGATGTGGATAGCTCGTGCCTACAATTTTTGATAGATGGGAATGGCGTTTGTGCAAAGGAAAGCATGAACACATGTTTCCCAGGGCGAGGCTTGATCATTGCACTTTAATTGAGCTGAGCTCCGCGATTATTCCTAATGCGAATAACTCGTGCATTAAATTCTCGGTAGTCCGGGAATGGCGTTTGCCTGCGCCAAACGTTAAATTATAAATTTTAAAAATGTATTATAATTAAATATTATTGACATCTATATTATATTATTATAATCTGACAAAAAAATTTTTTAACCACCAATTTTTTACAGGGTAGCTATTTTATGGTTTCACTACTACTTTTGAATGCAAGTATGTACTAAAAGTAGAACCCTTAAAATCTTACTATTTTTTGCAACCCTAAAAATTGCAGTATTTTTTTTTGTATAAATAAAATATATATATATATATATATGTATAAATATATATGTATAAATAAAATAATTTATATTTATGTTATTTTTAATATGCGCTTGTTATCGATATACATGCATATACAGAATATATGAATATTATTTATAGTATTTTGATATTTGCAACAGTAGTATCAATTTGTAATATTTTGTGATTTTATAAAAATCGCAGAATATTGATATTGATTTTATATAGTTTCTTTTATTAATTAACTAACTTAAATATTACACCATAAAATGTTGATATTGGTGAATTTTTATATTATTACCACAACGATCATAAAAACAACAAGTACAGCTGTGACAAAATACAAAATTTAGAATAACAATATAGGAAAACATCATATTTTTTTACCTTTTCAGTGATTTCTCGGCACTTATGGAACCTATTGTCACGATTTAAAAAACAGAAATCTTCTCATGATGTTGGTGTATCATTCTCACTAACAACAGGCGCTCTAGCTGTCCTACTGAGAACGTTATCGTGACAAGAACTACATAGGCAAATCATATTTTTTCAAGACTTTTTTTACTCCATCGTTCAATTCTCGGGAGCGGATAAACCGATTTGGACGATTTTAAACAGCAAACTTTTCAGGATGTTAGTGAATCATTTTTTATACCAACGAGCAACCTAGTTGACCGATTGAAGCCGTCATCGTGATTTCCACAGACGGACAGACGGACAGCCGGACAGACGGACAGACGGACAGACGGACATCGCTATATCAACTCCGCTTGTTATAAGGAACACAAATATATATATTTTATGGGATCCAGATTTTTTTTTCTAATTATTACAAACGGAATGACAAACTTATATATACCCTCTGCACACTGGAGTGGAGGGTATAAAAAGAACGATATGTTAGCATAAGTATAAGTAATTCAAAGAAAAAATCTTGCTTATGATTATTATCTATAATATTAATAGGCTAGGCGATTTCTTGTGACTGATGTTTTGTTCTACCGTTTTATCCCGATTTTGACCCGATTTTATTTGAGAGATATTTCTTTTTAGCCGATTTGCAGATTTACAGATTTTTAATTTTTTTCCTTTAATTTGAGTTAATTGCATATAAAGTTGCTACTAACACATACATAAAATTATACAATGCTATGTGCGTGTTTATTAAATTTGTTAATGTGTTTGTAATAAAAATGAGTTTGTTTTTTGTGTTGATTTGTGAATTGGCTATAATTGATTAGCATACTTTTAGGGTCTTTATTTAATGAAAAAATAAAATTTCATAGAATTTGCGCTCGAATTTCGAGGGCTGGAACCTGCTAATTATTATCAAACGTATATTAATAATTAACATTTTCAAATGTGTTATATATGAGCAGCTCTAAAACTATATTTTTATTTTCTGTGTTAAAGATTTATGCACGATAAGCAAAAAAAAAAAGAAAAGTTTTTTCGTTTAGAAGCAAAAATAAATGTAGAAACATATGCACACACACGCTCATATAAACGAAAAGTATGGGCAGATACAGTGGTAAATACAAAAAACCTAAATGTTTGCTGCTATGTTAAAAATTAAAACAATTTTTATTTGTTATAATGCAATGAAAGCAAAATCACAAAAGCCTACAAACCTACAGTTGTTTTTTAAAATATATATTTAAATATATGTGGGATTTCATGTCAAGTGCACCAACCTTTGAATCCGATGTCTTCCGATCGGGATGAAATTTGCACCAAGGTTAGTCCTATTGGATAGTAGTTTAGACACAATTTTTCAAGAAGATCGGTGCAGATCTCTCTCAGTTAGAGGGGATCAAATTTGACATTTTGGCCAAACAGGTGTTTTTCTCATCCATGTAACTTATTAGCTATTGTTCCTAGAAAATTTTTTCCCAAAGAGTTTAGATAGCTATTTCTTCAATATTTCGGAAAAATACTTAAAAAAAATAAAAAAATTTGTAGACTTTTTTTTTTGCTAAATTAAAGCATTTTTTGCCTTTTTTTTTCCAAAAAGGGCATCTTTTTTTGTTTATTTTTTCATAATAAAGCTTAGGATTTTTCCTTTAAGAGCTTTTTGGTCGCTTAGTGGGATGGGAGTGGGATATCTATCAAAATAAATGTTTTGTAACTCAAGACAACGGTTTTTCAATTTTTCACAAATGCACTATTCTGAATTTTTTTCTATTTGTGTCTAAAACCTTACAAATAAAACTTATACTGAGAAACTAGACAAACTAAACTTTCCGAAGGTATATTACATACCTAACTAAAATTTTATACCCTCGATACTGTAATACCCAGAATATGTTAACCTCAGGAAAAAAATTCGTTTTTTTCTTTAGAAATGTTGAAAAATTATTATATTTTATTTATTTTTAATAATAATTAAATTAATGTATAATAATAATAATAACATTAAAAATAAAAAGATAAATAATTTATTAAAATTTAATCTTAATTGCATTAGATCCATTTATATCATAACTATTTTTATACTTAATTTATTGTAGCTGATGAAGTATTTAAGCCTTGTAAATTTTTAAATACCCAGTCTTTCATCCAGCCTTTTTGTCGCCTTTATTTACTGCGTTTTTTTGTCAATCCTTTCCTGGCGTTACTAGGTTCAGCTGTTGATTTCGCTGCTGGTTTATTTGTTGTCTTTGGAAAGAAATCGCATTGTATAGAGGCAGAAAACTTTTTCAACTTGGGTCTTCCATCGACAAGCGGTATAAAAGCATGGTATTGAGCGGTGCCATCGATTGTTACCGCAGCATCGAATCTGCTCTTCAGTGTTTTCAATTTTTCCTGATGATCCTCTTTGCTACTAAAAAATATTTTATTTTCTTTACAATAACTCTTTGCCAAATGGAATAAAGCAGTCGCATCTAAGATGCGATCTTGATGAGAGCACTGGAGGCTATACTTCGCTGCATTTCTTTTAAGGTTTGCTCCAATACCATCACATGCTCCTTTACCATGAGTAGAATGAAAATGCCACTCAGCTGGCATTCCAAAATCTTTTTCATGGGCCATAAGATTTGCCAAGCTACCTTTGTTTTTAAAATGTTGACGAGCTCCGTCCGAAACGTAGTATACCTTCTTTACTGTAAATTTAGATTTTAGAAATTTTAGCATTCTCTTCTGGTACTCATAAACTGCAACGGTATCATGTTTTAAATCGTCGGATATGATTGCCATACTTTTGTGTTCCAGCTTTTCATCTTACATGTAGTAAATAACTACTGTGAATATAGTTGCTTGGTCGTTATGGAAGTGGAATGCTTGTATGGCATCCTGAAGAACATATTTATAGTTTTCTGCGAAATCATATGAAATAACGAATTCACCAGACTTCAAATGTATCTTCAAATCCTTGAAGAATGACCATTGCTCTTTGACTAACAAGTCATGGTTTCTCAAGTTTAGCAATCCTGTACACATTTCTTCCACAAAATCATCCACATTTAAAATGACTGTTTTCAACGTGCATCTGTCAGTCTGAATCCAAGAATCTAATTTGACCTCCTCTATATATTCTCGATCTAAAGATTTGATTAAATTTCCTTTGATGATTGTGGTTTTCGGGCAATTGGTACATTCACATAAGTGGCAAGAAGTTGTTGCATTAGGACACATAGTCAATTTAAGGCAATCGCGGTAATCGTGTAAATCTTCTGCCGAATCATCTGTTAAATACTTTAAGTTGATTTCCTTCAACATCAATTTAACATTTTCATGGTTAATTCAAACGCATACTGTGTGAGTTCCGCTGCTTTCTGCCAAAACGCAATGTTTTGGCCTCCTCGTGTTCAGATTGAAATGTTGCAAATAACTCTTTCAGGTTACAGATAACCATTGTCTTCTGTTATGTTATGAAGGTATGTTACATACCTTCGGAAAGTTTAGTTTGTCTAGTTTCTCAGTATAAGTTTTATTTGTAAGGTTTTAGACACAAATAGAAAAAAATTCAAAATAGTGCATTTGTGAAAAATTGAAAAACCGTTGTCTTGAGTTACAAAACATTTATTTTGATAGATATCCCACTCCCATCCCACTAAGCGACCAAAAAGCTCTTAAAGTAAAAATCCTAAGCTTTCTTATGAAAAAAAAAAAAAAATGCCCTTTTTGAAAAAAAGGCAAAAAATGCTTTAATTTAGCAAAAAAAAAAGTCTACCCTCCACCTAGGTTTTCTTGCACTATTTGTAACAAATGTAAATAAAATATATGAAAATGTAAACAATTTGATCAATTTGGTAATTTATTATAACAAATACTCTGAATTTTCGGCATTTACGTTTAACAATTTTAAAGTCAATAGAAAATAGTAAACAAAATATATTTTTAAATTTCGGATCTTTTTCGGAATATTTGTCCTTGTCTTATATTTTAAAAGCACTAGCGTTAATCAGTTTTATTTTTCCGATCTTATTACATCAGTTTGTCATTCCATTTCTAACGCATCGATAAATGAATTTGCGTCTATGTGTTTAATGCAAAAGATTTTTTACTTTTGTCGAATTGTAGGGATTTTTTGCAAATTTTTTTTTAACAACTTAATATTATATATATTTCAATTTTAAACTTTAAAATTAAAAATATATATCTTTTTTTAAATCTGGTAATAACTCTATAATATGGAGAAAGTAAATACGTGGCTTCTTTAATAAGAATGACAAGTAAAAAACACTTTTGTGCATTTTTTTTAATACATACATAAGTACGCCATCTTTGTAGATCTCCTCGATTTTATTAAGTAAGTTTGTAAATAAAGAGAACATTAAAATATTATAAATGTAAACATAATTGATTTTAGAAAAATGTCCGATTCGTTTTTCGATGATGCTGAAGACACATCAAAGAAATATAGAAAAAAGTTTTACTGAAGTTAGTTGAGAGACGAGAAGCTAATGGGATGGAACAGGTCAAAGATGACGACTTTAAATACAGATGCAAGGCTTGTGAAAAAATATTTAATTGCGATAAATCAAATCTAAGTATACATGCTAATAACCAATGTCTTAAAAAAAATATCTTTTAAAACCAACAACCAAAATTCTGTTTACGTTATAAGATCCCATTTGCAAGCCATTTTAATTAATTGTGTAAATTTTAAATGCACATCTAGCCATATAAAGGATGAATTATACAGAATAGTAAAAATATTTTTTTTATAACATCTGTTGGTTTTTTATGTTGTTTTTATGTAATTCTAATGATATTCTTATCTAATTTTTTATGATATTTTTCTTCGTTTTTATGTTATTTTTGCATTATTGAAATTGAAAATTAACAAATTAAAAATAAATTTTTTTTTGAAAAATTGAAAAAAAGTAGTGTAGGGAATGTAATGTAGAGAAAAAAAATTGGGTGTAGGGAAAAAAGGGATTTTTTTCATTAGCGTAGAGATTTCTGTAAAAATCTGGCATAACTGGTACCTATTAAAAAACAGTGTAAGATTTCACAAAACAATGCGACGTATACCTCCTTTGTTCAAATGCTTTTATAAGACTAAATGAAATTGTTACTTATGCATGAAACACATAGACGACAGAGGCTACACGAACACACGACTACAAATGCTGCTGGGTGCAATTGTAGACGTGTAGTCAACTACTTAATTTTTTTTGAAAATGCCAGCAACATATAAACACAATATAAGCAGCTGTTTTTATACAAAAGCATTTTTATTTCAGTAGTGCCAATTATATTTTTTTTTTACTTTATTAAAATAGAAAAACTTGTATGATTCTACATAAAATTGTCTTAAATATATTACTTATTTATAATGCATTATTATAACGTAAAAATAAATTAATAAATTTACTTATTAATAGAATTATTGTAGCATTTCATTTTGCGATTAATTTTTTCAACAAAATAAAATATTTCATGGCACTAATATCTTTTACATATTTTGTTATATTGTCAACACTATTTTTATTTTGTAGCCAACAAAAATAAAAATTAGCCTAAGTTAACTACAGAAGCAAAAGTGGTCATGTAGTCATGTAGCTGTGTTGGTGTCAAAATAATCGTTTTCATATAAACGTGTGTATTTTAATTTTGACAGGCTGTAGTCATGTAGCCGCTGTCGTCTATGTGTTTCATGAGAGAGTTCGGCTTACTGGTGCCATTATGTATATGTGTGTGTAAACATAAATATACGATATCCCAGTAGTCATTTCGAAGATTGTTTTAACAAAAATCATCTTACTGTGCCTTCTTCGAGCACTTTTGATGATTAAAAACTGATTAATCACATGCGGTATTAGAAAAAGACTAAGAAATGATTTTTGCTTACGCTTAAAAAGTGATTTATAGAAAAATTACATTAAATACGACTCAAAAATAAGTCGAAACTACTCAGTAAATTGGATAAAAAAGTTTCTCAAGAAGAGTCGGGGGTAAGGTAATATTACCTCCGAACAAAAGAATATTTTGTGATCAGCAAAAGAGCGCATTTATGGCTGTTTTAATAGCACAGAGGAGTTAAAAAATACTCCACATGATCACTTATTGCATAAAATGTTTACTGGGATTTTATTCACTATCTATAGAAACAGTTTTTTAAGTAAAACAAATCTGCACACAATTTCAATTCTATTTCGTTCACAATGATACGATCACTTTGTTTACTAGTAAAATAAGAGAATAGTAAATATTATAATACAGCGTAATGATGAATTGTACTTCTCAATTAGTTTATTTTTAATGTGCCATAAGAAGTTCGGTTTGTGCTAAGAAATGAATGAATACATGTTTCCCAGGGCGCACTGTGGCTCAAATTTTGATTTCATTGGCCAAAAGTCAAATTTTTTTTGTCATCGATTTTTAAAATTTTTACTCCTTTTTGTAGCTTATATATCCAGATTAAGGTAGCCAAAAAATTAGGTTAAACTATTGATAATTGTGGGCGTGGCATGCTGTCAAACTCAACTGTTTTTTTTAATTCAGCAAAAGGTGTTTTTTTTTTGTTTTTTATCAAAAATAAATGGTTACTACTCGCAAGCTATCATCGATATTGGCCTGCGGTCTTTTTTATAATGTTAGTAGGATTATAGTCTTTAGTTTTTGTAAGTAGTCACAGTTCTAACGTTTGATATTAGGGGCGTTATGAAATATTTATGAAACCACTATATTTTTCTCAAATTTAAACTTTAGTGGAATAGAACTTCTAAAGGAAGTAAGGGAACAAGAAACGTATACCACCCGGAGAAAGGCGAATGTATCCTGTTTAACCCTATATATACTTTTGCACCCCCCACGAGCCCCCGGTAGAACACTTTTTTCATTTTAATGAAATTACTCTAAAAAAATTACTCTAAAAAAAATTTTGTTTTTTTACTTTAGACTACGTAAAAGTAAAATAATTAAATAAAATACCTGCGAAAGGGTTTATTGGCTTTGTTTTGATCAGCAAAAAAATAAGTCATAAAATGATCACAATAGGTTCTACAGTAAACAAATGATCTCTTTCTTAATTTACCTGTTGTCAAATTTAAGGGTCAACCAAAGTCATAAACAATTTTATAAGTTTGTCAATAATCGCGGCACTAAACCACTAAAGATAAAAAACCACCCCATATTGGCGAGAAACTAATTAGTTTTACCTGATATTGAAGTCTGGATAACAAGTGCAGTTTTGTTCAATTTAAGTACTACCTGCTATGAAATTAAAGATCAATGTGTGAATAACATGTACCTAAAAATGTATAAAATGACGGATTCTATAAGGGATTACTCAATAATAAGTTAATACTTCAAGTGTACGGACGTATATTCGCAAGTGATAAAAAGTGATAAAAAAGTGATAACAGACGCAAATAAAAATATTGAGAAAAATATGGAGAACTTTAGTTATAAAGAACTGGCCGAAGAGTATTTTCGAAACAAAAACCAGGAAGATGTTCTTAGTTACGTTAAAATAAAATTAAACTTAAATTCGTCTAGTACCGAAATACAAGAGCAATTATCTAATTTCGTCAAAGTACTAAAAAAACGATTGAAAGAAGTTAACTACTGTAAACAAAAGTTTTATAATAAAAGTGCAAACTGGTTAGAAGGCCAACTTAATGTTGGTGGAGAAACAGCAAAGCTAGATAAGGCTGGAAGACCACGCAAATCATTGGACAACTGCAGCGATAGATCTAAGAGGCGGAAACTTAAAAATTTTAACGAGGAAATTGGTTCTACAAATATAAAAGAATCTTTTCTACATCAATTACGAGCACAAAACCAATTAACAAAAGTGGATATCATTGAAAAAACTTGTAATGCTAGTCCAGTGAGAACAAAGCGAATTCTTAAAAGTATACCAACTCCGAGCGATGCAAAACAGTTCACAAATGAGGAGGCATTAGCATTATTTCTGGATTTGAAATTAACAAAACACCAATATATTCAGCTCAGATTGCGTGCGATTGAAAAAGGCTCAAATATGTATCCAGCATATCATCACATAACAGCTGCTAAAATAGACTGTTTGCCATCAAAGGACACTATTACAATCACACCAATTTCGGCAGAAGTACAACTACAATCTTTACTTGATCACACAGCCAAACGCTTGCTACAATCAATAACAGGAACTGAGTTAAAGAAATATGGAAACACAAAGTTAATTCTATTTTGTAAATGGGGATGTGATGGTTCTTCGGGACAAAAACAATACAAACAAGTTGTATGTGAAAATATTTCGGACTCAGATATGTTCATGGTATCATTTGTACCATTGCGATTGAAAAAGATTTTGGAAGATTCGGAGCCTTCGAGTAGTACAACGCAAACAATGGATATTTGGAAAAATGAGACACCATCTTCTACGAAATACTGCAGGCCAATCAAATTTGAATTCAAAAAAGAAAGTCATGATGCCATTAACAAAGAAGTTAGTGATATCAAGGCCCAAATAGCAACACTACAGCCATTACAATTACAGTTAGATGGGCAGCAAATTGAAGTAAGCTACCAATTAGTGCTGACAATGATAGATGGAAAAGTAGGTCAGGCTTTGACTAACACGAAGGCTGCATCCAGCTGCATTATATGCCAAGCAACATCAAGCCAATTAAACCAAGTCCCGACAAAATCATTCGATAATACCGATGCCTTCGAATTTGGATTATCACCACTACATGCAAGAATACGACTTATGGAACACATACTAAAAATCAGTTATGATTTGGATTTCGGGCCTTCAGGATCAATAAGAAACAACGAAACCAACAAAGAGTTAAGAAGTTCAAAAAAGAAACATGTTCAAGATGAATATCGCAAATTTGGATTGATTATAGATCAGCCAAAACAAGGGTCAGGCAATACAAATGATGGCAATACCGCAAGAAGATTCTTTTCAGATCCAGAAACAGCATCTGAAATAACAGGAGTGGATTTAAACCTTATTTTCAGATTTAAAATAATCCTAGAAGTACTTGCGTGCAATGAAGAAATTGACTCTAGAAAATTTGGAGATTATGCTAAGGAAACTGCAAAAATATATACAACCAACTACCCATGGAGAAATATGTCTGCAACAGTCCACAAAATCCTTTATCATGGAGAAGATGTCATTAAATATCATTTGGTGCCACTTGGAGATCTATCAGAGGAGGCTCAGGAAAAAAGGAACAAGGATTACAGATTTTATAGACAGCACAATACTAGAAAAATGTCACGAAATTCCACAAATGAAGATCTATTTAATATATTATTGGCAACGTCAGATCCGTTCATCTCCAGTATTCGAAATCAATGGAAAGTGGAACATCGGGATTTAGATGAAGAAGCCAAAAAACTACTAAAGAACAGAAATAGCACAGAACAAAATATGGAATATTTGCAATCAATATTTGAGTCTAATGAATAATAATTATAATTGCCTTTCATTGTTATTTAAGTACGAAAAACATAGTATTAGTAAAAAATAATAATAAACAGAACCTACCATTGTTACAAATGCTATTTAAATCTATTGCAGTTTTTATTCTTAAAAGGTTTCCCACATATGAATGCAATGTTTTAATAGATAAGAAAGATTCAAAAAATAAGAACCCATATTTTCATATCAAAATTAAAAAAAAAATTAGAATCATTGCGCTAATGTTTAGCAGATTTATTTAGCTAGTGTAACAAATTAGGCAGCAAACACTAATAAATTTTTCTGTAGTAATAATAATATTCCTTGAGTGTCAGCAAATTGCAAATTTGATAGCAAACATTTTTAATTTTTTAGTAATACTAGTTAAATTTCTAGTGAATTTTACTATTTTGTTGCGTGTAAAAATTTTTTTGAGTGTAAAAATTTTTTTGAGTGTAAGCATTAAAAAAATTTCATTATTACAAAAAATGTTTATAATAATTATTTAACTCCAAATATGACACTTTCTAATAAATAAAAATAAATAAAAAAAAACATATATCACGCTAAAAGTTAAAAAAAATCAAAAGTTAAACTTTGACCTAGAATTCCTTAAAAAGTACTCAATCAATTTAAATGAAATTCACACTGAGTCAAGATCAACTATCTATCTATCTATTAAAAAAAACAGTACTAAAATATTTTGATCGGTTCAAAAGTTACAGAATTTTGGCCAATGAAAAATGATTTTCAGCCACTGTGGGGCGAAGCTTGATCATTGCACTTTGATTGAGTTGAGCTCCGCGACTATTCCTGATGTGGATAGCTCGTGCCTACAATTTTTGATAGATGGGAATGGCGTTTGTGCAAAGGAAAGCATGAACACATGTTTCCCAGGGCGAGGCTTGATCATTGCACTTTAATTGAGCTGAGCTCCGCGATTATTCCTAATGCGAATAACTCGTGCATTAAATTCTCGGTAGTCCGGGAATGGCGTTTGCCTGCGCCAAACGTTAAATTATAAATTTTAAAAATGTATTATAATTAAATATTATTGACATCTATATTATATTATTATAATCTGACAAAAAAATTTTTTAACCACCAATTTTTTACAGGGTAGCTATTTTATGGTTTCACTACTACTTTTGAATGCAAGTATGTACTAAAAGTAGAACCCTTAAAATCTTACTATTTTTTGCAACCCTAAAAATTGCAGTATTTTTTTTTGTATAAATAAAATATATATATATATATATGTATAAATATATATGTATAAATAAAATAATTTATATTTATGTTATTTTTAATATGCGCTTGTTATCGATATACATGCATATACAGAATATATGAATATTATTTATAGTATTTTGATATTTGCAACAGTAGTATCAATTTGTAATATTTTGTGATTTTATAAAAATCGCAGAATATTGATATTGATTTTATATAGTTTCTTTTATTAATTAACTAACTTAAATATTACACCATAAAATGTTGATATTGGTGAATTTTTATATTATTACCACAACGATCATAAAAACAACAAGTACAGCTGTGACAAAATACAAAATTTAGAATAACAATATAGGAAAACATCATATTTTTTTACCTTTTCAGTGATTTCTCGGCACTTATGGAACCTATTGTCACGATTTAAAAAACAGAAATCTTCTCATGATGTTGGTGTATCATTCTCACTAACAACAGGCGCTCTAGCTGTCCTACTGAGAACGTTATCGTGACAAGAACTACATAGGCAAATCATATTTTTTCAAGACTTTTTTTACTCCATCGTTCAATTCTCGGGAGCGGATAAACCGATTTGGACGATTTTAAACAGCAAACTTTTCAGGATGTTAGTGAATCATTTTTTATACCAACGAGCAACCTAGTTGACCGATTGAAGCCGTCATCGTGATTTCCACAGACGGACAGACGGACAGCCGGACAGACGGACAGACGGACAGACGGACATCGCTATATCAACTCCGCTTGTTATAAGGAACACAAATATATATATTTTATGGGATCCAGATTTTTTTTTCTAATTATTACAAACGGAATGACAAACTTATATATACCCTCTGCACACTGGAGTGGAGGGTATAAAAAGAACGATATGTTAGCATAAGTATAAGTAATTCAAAGAAAAAATCTTGCTTATGATTATTATCTATAATATTAATAGGCTAGGCGATTTCTTGTGACTGATGTTTTGTTCTACCGTTTTATCCCGATTTTGACCCGATTTTATTTGAGAGATATTTCTTTTTAGCCGATTTGCAGATTTACAGATTTTTAATTTTTTTCCTTTAATTTGAGTTAATTGCATATAAAGTTGCTACTAACACATACATAAAATTATACAATGCTATGTGCGTGTTTATTAAATTTGTTAATGTGTTTGTAATAAAAATGAGTTTGTTTTTTGTGTTGATTTGTGAATTGGCTATAATTGATTAGCATACTTTTAGGGTCTTTATTTAATGAAAAAATAAAATTTCATAGAATTTGCGCTCGAATTTCGAGGGCTGGAACCTGCTAATTATTATCAAACGTATATTAATAATTAACATTTTCAAATGTGTTATATATGAGCAGCTCTAAAACTATATTTTTATTTTCTGTGTTAAAGAATTATGCACGATAAGCAAAAAAAAAAAAGAAAAGTTTTTCGTTTAGAAGCAAAAATAAATGTAGAAAACATATGCACACACACGCTCATATAAACGAAAAGTATGGGCAGATACAGTGGTAAATACAAAAAACCTAAATGTTTGCTGCTATGTTAAAAATTAAAACAATTTTTATTTGTTATAATGCAATGAAAGCAAAATCACAAAAGCCTACAAACCTACAGTTGTTTTTTAAAATATATATTTAAATATATGTGGGATTTCATGTCAAGTGCACCAACCTTTGAATCCGATGTCTTCCGATCGGGATGAAATGCACCAAGGTTAGTCCTATTGGATAGTAGTTTAGACACAATTTTTCAAGAAGATCGGTGCAGATCTCTCTCAGTTAGAGGGGATCAAATTTGACATTTTGGCCAAACAGGTGTTTTTCTCATCCATGTAACTTATTAGCTATTGTTCCTAGAAAATTTTTTCCCAAAGAGTTTAGATAGCTATTTCTTCAATATTTCGGAAAAATACTTAAAAAAAATAAAAAAATTTGTAGACTTTTTTTTTTTGCTAAATTAAAGCATTT
The DNA here is from genome assembly GCA_963682025.1 of Cordilura impudica. NCBI lineage: Eukaryota > Metazoa > Arthropoda > Insecta > Diptera > Scathophagidae > Cordilura > Cordilura impudica. The sequence goes on along the minus strand of CAVMKG010000239.1, from coordinate 43,863 downwards.
TTTGCCTTTTTTTTTCCAAAAAGGGCATCTTTTTTTGTTTATTTTTTCATAATAAAGCTTAGGATTTTTCCTTTAAGAGCTTTTTGGTCGCTTAGTGGGATGGGAGTGGGATATCTATCAAAATAAATGTTTTGTAACTCAAGACAACGGTTTTTCAATTTTTCACAAATGCACTATTCTGAATTTTTTTCTATTTGTGTCTAAAACCTTACAAATAAAACTTATACTGAGAAACTAGACAAACTAAACTTTCCGAAGGTATATTACATACCTAACTAAAATTTTATACCCTCGATACTGTAATACCCAGAATATGTTAACCTCAGGAAAAAAATTCGTTTTTTTCTTTAGAAATGTTGAAAAATTATTATATTTTATTTATTTTTAATAATAATTAAATTAATGTATAATAATAATAATAACATTAAAAATAAAAAGATAAATAATTTATTAAAATTTAATCTTAATTGCATTAGATCCATTTATATCATAACTATTTTTATACTTAATTTATTGTAGCTGATGAAGTATTTAAGCCTTGTAAATTTTTAAATACCCAGTCTTTCATCCAGCCTTTTTGTCGCCTTTATTTACTGCGTTTTTTTGTCAATCCTTTCCTGGCGTTACTAGGTTCAGCTGTTGATTTCGCTGCTGGTTTATTTGTTGTCTTTGGAAAGAAATCGCATTGTATAGAGGCAGAAAACTTTTTCAACTTGGGTCTTCCATCGACAAGCGGTATAAAAGCATGGTATTGAGCGGTGCCATCGATTGTTACCGCAGCATCGAATCTGCTCTTCAGTGTTTTCAATTTTTCCTGATGATCCTCTTTGCTACTAAAAAATATTTTATTTTCTTTACAATAACTCTTTGCCAAATGGAATAAAGCAGTCGCATCTAAGATGCGATCTTGATGAGAGCACTGGAGGCTATACTTCGCTGCATTTCTTTTAAGGTTTGCTCCAATACCATCACATGCTCCTTTACCATGAGTAGAATGAAAATGCCACTCAGCTGGCATTCCAAAATCTTTTTCATGGGCCATAAGATTTGCCAAGCTACCTTTGTTTTTAAAATGTTGACGAGCTCCGTCCGAAACGTAGTATACCTTCTTTACTGTAAATTTAGATTTTAGAAATTTTAGCATTCTCTTCTGGTACTCATAAACTGCAACGGTATCATGTTTTAAATCGTCGGATATGATTGCCATACTTTTGTGTTCCAGCTTTTCATCTTACATGTAGTAAATAACTACTGTGAATATAGTTGCTTGGTCGTTATGGAAGTGGAATGCTTGTATGGCATCCTGAAGAACATATTTATAGTTTTCTGCGAAATCATATGAAATAACGAATTCACCAGACTTCAAATGTATCTTCAAATCCTTGAAGAATGACCATTGCTCTTTGACTAACAAGTCATGGTTTCTCAAGTTTAGCAATCCTGTACACATTTCTTCCACAAAATCATCCACATTTAAAATGACTGTTTTCAACGTGCATCTGTCAGTCTGAATCCAAGAATCTAATTTGACCTCCTCTATATATTCTCGATCTAAAGATTTGATTAAATTTCCTTTGATGATTGTGGTTTTCGGGCAATTGGTACATTCACATAAGTGGCAAGAAGTTGTTGCATTAGGACACATAGTCAATTTAAGGCAATCGCGGTAATCGTGTAAATCTTCTGCCGAATCATCTGTTAAATACTTTAAGTTGATTTCCTTCAACATCAATTTAACATTTTCATGGTAAATTCAAACGCATACTGTGTGAGTTCCGCTGCTTTCTGCCAAAACGCAATGTTTTGGCCTCCTCGTGTTCAGATTGAAATGTTGCAAATAACTCTTTCAGGTTACAGATAACCATTGTCTTCTGTTATGTTATGAAGGTATGTTACATACCTTCGGAAAGTTTAGTTTGTCTAGTTTCTCAGTATAAGTTTTATTTGTAAGGTTTTAGACACAAATAGAAAAAAATTCAAAATAGTGCATTTGTGAAAAATTGAAAAACCGTTGTCTTGAGTTACAAAACATTTATTTTGATAGATATCCCACTCCCATCCCACTAAGCGACCAAAAAGCTCTTAAAGTAAAAATCCTAAGCTTTCTTATGAAAAAAAAAAAAAATGCCCTTTTTGAAAAAAAGGCAAAAAATGCTTTAATTTAGCAAAAAAAAAAGTCTACAAATTTTTTTTTTTTTTTAAGTATTTTTTTCCGAAATATTGAAGAAATAGCTATCTAAACTCTTTGGGAGAAAATTTTCTAGGAACAATAGCTATTAAGTTACATGGATGAGAAAAAACACCTGTTTGGCCAAAATGTCAAATTTTGATCCCCTCTAACTCAGAGAGATCTGGACCGATCTTGTTGAAAAATTGTATCTGAACTACTATCTAATAGGACTAACCTTGGTGCAAATTTCATCCCAATCGGAAGACATCGGTTTCAAAAGTTGGTGCACTTGACATGAAATCCCCCATATATATATATATATATATAAATATATATGTATCGTGTGTATATGTTTGCGGTAAAGTAAATACACGTCCGATAGTTCTTAATATAAAATTCGATTGATATTTTATTTATTCATTTTGACTTAAAACATTTTGTGTTGTGATTTAAAACATATTTTTTTTAACAAGTGGTTTTTTATAAAGTGTTAAGTGTATGCCTACATTACTCCCCCCTAGAGATTTTTAAATGACAAAAAAATCTTTACTTAAATACCACCTTGCGACCACGTCTACAAGGACTTCGGCTAGAAAGGTGAACAGGTTTCTGCGTTGGAAGGTGAGCAGGAGATGTCATGGGAAATGTTATGGTCTTAAAGTATTCGCAAATATCAATATTAAGCGAGAATGCAGGCTTTAGACGATCGATCGATATTGTTTGATGTATCGAGCGTAAACATCTTTTCAGCGCGTTTAATTACTGGAAAAGGTCCATCGTAAGGAGGTTGAAATGGTTTCATAACAGCATCTCGTCGAACGAAAACGTGTGAGCAGCTTTCAAGTCGTTTCGAAACGAAAACTGTACGGTTGGTTTTGTGCACAGGGTCGGCGGGTTTTAAAGAGTTCATCTTAGACTTAAGGGCTTTTACGAAATCGTCGGTCGGTAATGAATCTCTTGCTTCGCTGAGAATTTCACCTGGTAGCTTGATTGTAACTCAAATTTGTTAGCTCAAATGGCGTTGTGTGGACATCTTCACGGAAATTTGCTCTCAATCCTAGTAATACCGTTGGTAAAACATTCATCCAATTTGCAGTATTGTGACACATGATTGAAGTCTTTAGAGATCGATGCCACCTCTCGGTCATTCCATTCGATCATGGATGATACGGTGTTGTGCGGATGCGCTGTGCACCAAGAAGTTGTGTCAATTCCTTGAAGAGTTGAGATTCAAACTGGCGACCTTGATCTGTAGATATTTTTTATGGTACTCCGAATCGAGCAATACATGTAAGGATGTAAGTGTGTCCTTTACACGTCGGAAGAGGTCCAACCAAATCTATGTTGATGTGATTGAAACGTTCTGAAGTTGGTGCATACGAACCAATTTTGCTGTGAGTGTGGCGATGGATTTTCGCTCGTTGGCATATAACGCAATGTTGAGTCCAGGTTCTGATGTCTTTTTTCATATTCTGCCATACGTAACGTTGTTGAATAATCTTCGATGTGGCATTCACACCACCATGTGACAAATTATGAAGAGTATTGAAAACTTTTCGTTGTAAAAATGCTGGAACAAATGGACGAGCGGATTTTGTGGAGACGTCACAGAAGATAGGAACAGATTCGGGTAGAAATTGTATCGATTTTAAAACTAACGACGTTGGCCTATTTTGTTAAAATCAAAAGGGTTTGGTGTCGATATGGTTGAGATACGATATAATCAAGCATGTGGCGGTAGTACTTTACCATGGAGTATGCTGCTAAAAGTTCGCGGTCGTAGGTGCTGTACTTCTTTAGAGTGCCACTCAGCTTCTTCAAATAAAAACTAAGTGGTTTCCAACCATTTGGAGACATCTGTTGCAAAACACCACCATTAGCCTCATTTGAAGCATAGACCATGACACAGATTGGTAAGCTGTCGCAAGGATGGACAAGAAGTGTGCACTTAGAAAAGTCCGATTTGCATTTTTCGAACGCGGAGTTTGCTTCATCGGTCCAAACAATTGGAATTTTATCATTTTTCTTATTACCTTTCCGAAAAGCGATAAGTGGAATCTGGGTTGCTGCAGCATTTGGGATGAATCTTCGAAAAAAATTTATCATGGCTACGAATCGTCGCACTTCTTTTACTGTTTTGGGTTGTGGACAGTTGATGATTGCGGAAATTTTTTCGGGAACTGGACGAATACCATCACTTTCGACGCGATGACCAAAAAAAAAAAAAAAAAAAAATACCAAATTAGAATCTTCAGACAAGCCACTCGGCTTCGCGGAACTAGGCTTTAAAAAAAAAAAAAAAAAAAAAATGTCACAGAAGCTTTTCCAGAATCGCATTTCGCCAAATTGATAACAAGGCCATAATGTTGAAGTCGTTCAAAAAGTTGTTCAAGTTACTGGAAATGTTGCATTTCATCTTTTGAAGCAACCAATATGTCATCTATATAAGGGAAACAGAAATCCAGTCCTCGTAAAACCTCATGCATGAAGCGCTGAAAAGTTTGCCCAGCGTTGCATAACCCAAATGTCATGTATTCGAATTCAAACAATCCAAAAGGCGTAATGATTGCTGTTTTCGGAACGTCCTTCGGTGCTACAGGGATTTGATTGTATGCGCGCACCAAATCAATCGTTGAAAAAATATATGTTCCTTTTAGACTTTGGGTAAAATCATGGATGTGTGGTATGGGGTATCTGTCAGGAATTGTTTGAGCATTCAACAGACGATAATCCCCACATGGTCGCCATTGGCCATTTTTCTTTGCTGCCATGTGTAAAGGGCTTGCCCAACTGCTCTCCGAAGGGCGGCAAAATCCTTGATCTACCATAAATTGGAACTCGCGTTTTGCAATTTCAAGTTTGCCTGGAGGAAGTCTGCGAGGCTTTGTTGAAAAAGAAGTCCCCTGGTTTCGATGACATGCTCTACGCTATGTTTTGTATTTCTAGAGGCGGTGGATGGATTGGGAAACGAGAAAGTAAATCGAGGTATGGTGTACCATGTACCATTGTTTTAACTTTTAAATAATTCGATATCGATCCCAGACGTTCTTGGGAACAAAGTCCTGTTTCGGAGTCGATGAGTTGGTATTTTTTTAAATCGACGAGCAAACCAAAATTTTGTAAGAAATCCGCTTTAATGATCGGATGAGCGACATCGGTAACCACGAACTTCCAGTCGAATGAACGACGCAACCCAATTGTCAGTGAAATTAAGACATCGCCTTAAGTGTTTATTGGCGTGCCGTTAGCCTCAAAAAGCTTGCATTTTTCTGGGTAACATTTTTGGTTGTATGAATTTGATACAGAGAGGACAGAGATGTCAGCGCTCGAGTTAAGTCCAATGGAACACTGAACTCAACAGATTCCATCGAACTTGAAAACCCCAAATCTAGCATAAGAATAAGTTATCAAGAATAGAATAAATACCATATTATTAAAATTATAATTTTAAATAACTAGAACAAAGTGTTAATCAACTTTGTATTAAGAAAATTTTTTACTCAATAATTATTTCAATACATTCATTTAAAATCAAATAAATGTCAAACTAACAGAATTACAATTTTAAACGAAAACAAAGTGTTAATAAACTGTCATTCATTGAAACTTGATACCTTTGTTTTCGTCATTAAGTAGAACAAAGGGTTAATAAACTTTGTATTGTAATTTTGTTTATTCATTTCAGCTCATTCACTTAAAATAAATGTCAAATCACCAAAATTACAGTTTTCATTTACTTCCTACAAAACACAATATTGTTTTATGACCAATTAAAAAAAATGTTAAAAACTTTAAGATATTCCAAAGAATATCTTTTTTTTTTTTTGAAAAAAAAAAAAATAACATTTGTTAAATTAGTGAAGATATTCTAAAGAATATCCTTTTTGTTGAAAAAAAAAAAACAGTGGTGAAAAAGATTTTGTGAAAAGCAGTGAATTGTGCCTAAACTCCAGGGAGATGCCTAAAGCTACGGAGAAAATTGAAACACCACAATTCAAACAATACTTCAACATATTGCAAACCGACGAAATATTCAACACAATGGTATCAACATCATCAACAGCAACACCAATTTCTGCTCCAACACAAACGTCAGCACCAACAACAGTGCCAACAGAAACATCATCGTTGGGTCTGATTCCAATTTCTCTCCTTTTGAAGGAAGTGGATAGAATAAATGTTTTCAGTGGAAAAGACCGAGACTATGATAAATCATCATTCATCAAACAAGTAGAAATCTTCCTACGAATTTTCAAGATGGTGAGATGGAGGAATATATATACCACCGCTGCATACTTAAGAAGATACAGGGAGAAGCAGCCAATATAATTCGAGGTTTAACAGATAAATCATGGCAGAACGTGAAAAATGAGTTACTAAAGGTGTTCGGCATCAAGGAAAGCTACACCCAATTATATAGTAGAGCACTATCAACAAAAAACAATGATGTAAGTCAATTATATAATAATTTAAAAACAATATTAGATAAGCTAAATACGAACAAGATTCATGTAAACCTTTAGAATTCAACGCAAATATAAACGAATCAGTGATTTTTCGAACTTTTTTTAATAATATACCTACGCATTTAGCAAGTATTTTATATAACCCGAATATTAATACTATTCGCGAAGCATATCATTGTCTGCAGGAATGCGACATGATCAGGGAAATTAATCGACTTTTAGAAATACTAAGCGAAATATTGAATACACTAACCAAAATTCTAACCATAATTATTCTGAACCTCACTAAAAGCAAAATTTTAGACAAACAAATTTTAGACCGAATAGACAGAATTTACCAGACCAACGGACACAAAGTTTTTCTTGTCGCCAAACACAAAACTTTCCAAATTCCAATCGACAAACACAAGGTTTTGATAATCGCCAAGGACAATATTCGAACGTAATTCGAAATTCGCAACAGTTCCTATAATCTAACCAATCACGACAAAATTCTGGCCAACATTGCAATAATATTGAACCGATGGAAATAGATCATATTGAACAGAGTGAAATTGTTCCGAATGAGGAAGCAAATATTCATTCAGCCGGGAAGAAAACGGTTTACCTTACACTTAACTATTAGTAATTCCAAGATGATATGTTTGATTGATACTGGATCAACCACACCAATATTGAATTGTAATGCACTTCCGAGTTATGAAAGTATAAAATTACAGAAACCATTAACTTTCTCAACTTTGGCAAGCAAAGTAGTTATAAGTGAGGAAACTGTCACGGAGATCCCAGAAGAGTTTTCCGATAATAATTTGATGGGTTGGAAATTGTTGAAGTTAACTAATAATAGATTTGATGGAATAATTGGTAATAATGTATTGAAACCTTTAGGTGCAAAAATTTGTTTAGAAGAACGATATATCCAGATTAATGATAGAAATTTTTTTTTATAAATACATTTCCTTACAATTATGACGAGATTAATGCATTAGAATTTTTTGATTTCAATAAAGAGAACATTAAAAAACTTTTTAGAGTCGACATGAATTCCGAAGAAAAAGAGTTTCTTCGTGATCTTATAGAAAAAAATAGTGACTTGTTGTCTCATGAAGGTGATTCACTTACTCATACTCATGAGATAAGACATTCCATAATTACTACTACAGATAAACCTCATGAATACAAACGATAGAAAAAAAATCAGCCCTCTCGACTCCCTTGGGACATTTTCAATACAACAGGATGCCCTTTGGATTAAAGAATGCTCCAGCAACCTTTCAACGTCTTATGAACTCTGTACTTAGAGAATATATTAATAAAAATTGTGTTGTTTATTTGGATGACATTTTAGTTTTTAGTTCATCGTTAACAGAGCATGTAGAGAGTGTCAACAAAATTTTTCACAAATTACGAGAGCATAATCTGAAGATACAGCTCGATAAATGCGTTTTTTTTGGCGAAAGAAACTGAATACCTTGGTCATGTTCTGAGCGAGGAAGGTCTAAGACCTAACCCGAATAAAATTGATGCTATTCAGAAGCTAAATCTTCCTGAAACGACTAAACAGATAAAATCTTTCTTAGGAGTTACGGGGTACTACCGGAAATTTATTAAAGACTATGCAAAGGTTGCACAGGGATTAACTAAATATCTAAAGAAGAATATGAAAATTAATCTCAAGGATCCTAGTTATCAGGATTCCTTTGAAAAATTGAAAAAGTTAATCATTAAACCACCAATACTTAAGTATCCAGACTATTCAAAAAAATTTAAATTGACTATGATGCAAGTGATTATGCTGTAGGTGCTATTGTCTCAGGAAAATCATCCAATTGCCTGTGCAAGTAGAACATTGAATGACCACGAGAGGCATTATGCGACTGTATAAAAAGAATTGTTGTGTATTGTTTGGGCAGTAAACTGCTTCCGTCCATATCTATATGACAGGCAATTTGAACTATTTACGGACCATCAACCATTGGTTTGGCTTCATTCAAAAACCAATGGTAAATATATAAATCATAGACTACAGCGTTGGCTGTTGAAGTTGGGAACGTATGATTTTAAAATAAGTTACATCAGAGGTAAAGAGAACGTCGTAGCCGATTTTATTAGCCGTATAAATGCACCAAATGGTAATATTTTCATGGCGGATGATCAAATGAGTGTGGCTGCAACTCTCCATTCTCAACAGGAAGAATTGAATGATCATTTTTTTTATTTCGGACACAGTCGTAAATAGATTTGAGAAGCAAATAATACTAACTGATAACAAAACTAGTGAAACTCAAACCATTGACGGCAAACATAAAATTTTTTTAAGCACTAACGATATCATAACAGGTACAATGACCGATATAATTAGAAGGAATATAACTATCAAGAGAAATTTGAAAATAGGCATTTACACCGAATTGTCTGATCATTTGTACAATAAAGTACAATTAAAGCTAATTGAAATATTCGGTAACTCAATAAAATTTGTCCGATGTGTTTATCACGCTAAAGATATGCAGAATGAAGATGAATTGTATAGATATATAGCAAAGTACCATAAAAATGAAACAGGTCATGCAGGAATTAACGAAAATTATTGTGGTTTGAAAACAAAAATTTATTTTAACAATCTTAAACATTTTATTCAGAAATAGGTTAATAATTGTGATATTTACAACAAATACAAATATGATAGGAAACCAATAAAAAAACAAAAATTTCATGTTACGGAAACACCAAAAGATGTCATTCATTGACAAATTTTCAAAATACGCACTTTTGTTATATTTAGAACACAGAAATAGCTGTACAATAGTAGAGAAAATTAGACTCTATATATCAATGAGTGGTAAACCAAACAAAATAGTTACAGACAATGACTTTGCATCCATCAATGGAAAAAACTTTTTACGAGAGGAAAATATTATTAATATTATTACAGGAAATTAAGTTGGACAATGTAACAATGGTCGAAGCCTATTCAACGATAGTTCACACCATTTATCTAAGTGAAATCCAGGAAATAATTAGCCACATTGAAAATAGTATACAGCAGTCTAACATAAATAAACAAGTCTTACAAGCTCAGCTTAACAGGGTTATAATAAAATTTCGTACTCTACAATTGAATAGAGGTAAAAGAGGTTTAGCTAATGTTTTGGGATCAGGTCTAAAATGGATGGCAGGAACTATGGACGAAGAAGATAGGGAAACAATACAAAATCATTTACAAATTATAGATAACAATAATCATAACATAATAGAAACCGCAAACAAACAAATCAAAATTACAAATCATTTCAATGAAACACTAACTAACTTAAAACACACTATTGAATCGGATAGAGATATTATTCTGGGAAAAATCAATTCAATAGCCAAGAATAACTTAGATATTTTTTCACACATTTTTATCTTGATTTGGTGCTAAAGATTAAAGCATTGGATGAACAGATTGAACGTATACAAGATAATATTATTGCAGCTAACCACAATCTTATGACTAACAATATACTAACACCAGATGAAATTAATGATTCAAATATTGGTTTCAATAAATTACAACAAATACAATTAACAGTTGCTAAATACCGGAGCGAACAAATTATATTTTTTATAAAAAGACCACTAGATATTATTACAGTCCCAAAATCATTGATTCTGCCAATTAAAAACAAAGAAGGTTTTGAATTGGATATAAGAATACAAGAAATTGTCATTATCAATAATACTGTTTACAATTACAATGGCGAACACAATATTTCCAATCTAAAAAAATAAAACGTATGTATTTTTAGTAATAAACAAAATTCTCAATAATAAAGAAGAAATTTTAGAGATTGAACAGGGAATGGTACTTCTAAAAAATATAAATGCTGCAGGGGTAGAAAGTAACTGCGACAGCAGCAAATTAATTTTAAATGGAAATCAACTTCTTACATTTAATGATTGCGAAATAAAAATTGATGGCAATAGTTATGAAAATAAACAAATAAAATATAAAACCAGTTTCGCATTATCGCCAAATTTAAATAATAGAGAAACAACTATTTCTTTGGATCAAATAGCAATAAGTGAAGTAGAAAATATAAAACCCATAGAAGAAATAAAATATCATAAAGCAATACATTTCAATTCAATAATTGGTAATTATTTTCAAACTGTCTGTATTACAATTATATGTTTGACTTTTATAATCATAATTTATAAGAAATACAAAAAATCTCTTAAGAAAATCCAGGAGAATTTTAAGTCAAAGGAGGGAGTAGTTAAGTCCAGTGGAACACTGAACTCAACAGATTCCATCGAACTTGAAAACCCTATATCTAGCATAAGAATAAATTATCAAGAATAGAATAAATACCATATTATTAAAATTATAATTTTAAATAACTAGAACAAAGTGTTAATCAACTTTGTATTAAGAAAATTGTTTACTCAATAATTATTTCAATACATTAATTTAAAATCAAATAAATGTCAAACTAACAGAATTACAATTTTAAACGGAAACAAAATTTTAATAACTTTCATTCATTGAAACTTGATACCTTTGTTTTCGTCATTAACTAGAACAAAGAGTTAATAAACTTTGTATTGTAATTTTGTTTGTTCATTTCAGCTCATTCACTTAAAATAAATGTCAAATCACCAAAATTCAAGTTTTCATTTACTTCCTACAAAATACAATATTGTTTTATGACCAACCACTTAAACGTTTTATAAAAACCAATAGCATAAGTATATTTTGTATTGAATGAATGTAGTTTTAGATTAAGAATATTCTTGTATAAAGATATAGAAAATAATAAAGAACAACTCAACCAAATAAGTTCGTGGAGCTTTTATTTAACTCCCGTATCAACCAGAAAATGTTTGTGAAACTCCTTGTCGTAAATAAATAAGAGATTTGTTAATGGTAAGCGGCTACTAGATGCCTCTAGTGACCGGTTTAGAAGTTTTCCGGCTGTGAAATGTTGTTGAAAGAGCATGGCTGTCGGTATTTCTTAGCATTGCGTCCAAAACGATGATGCTAATAGCAAATAGCAGATGACTTTGGAACGCGAATGCGAAATGCTTCTTTCGCGCCGGGTTTTTAGCTCTTGAATAACGATAGTAAGTTCCTCGATTTTTTTTTTCATGGATATGTGGATATGTCTTAGAAATATCGTCCAGCGAATCTGTAGAAGTTGACAGTATGCCTTGCGTCTGCGATGGAGGTCGTTGCATCCACATGGTCCGTAAGAAATCTTCGAAATACACCACCGTTTGCTAGCTTTCGCATTTCACGGAGCAGCGCGCTCGGTTTCTTGTCACCAATATCCATGTTGTTGAGGAGCTGTTTGATGCGGTTCTCCTCAGACACAGAAAAATGCTCAATAAGTAGATGCTTGATTTTTTCATATGCATCGGTCGGCGGATTTAAAACGATGTCACTAACCTGTGAGAGCATTTCTGATTCCAATGCGGTAATAATGGTAAAAAAATTTAATTTTAGAAGCATCTATATGATGGAGCTGAAACTGCGCCTCGACTTGGGCGAACCACATGGAACCACGAGGCAATTTTAGCGAAACCGTGGTAGCGATTGTTGATGAGGCTGCAACACCAGGATTACTTGAAACGGCAGCAGTTCCATCGGTAGAACTCGTTGTAGCTGATGCTCTAGTGTTTGGCATTACGGAATATTTATGTAAAAGTTAGCACACTAAATATTAAATTATTTACTTAATTAGAATTTAAGAAAAAATTGCGGTCGCGTAATTTAATTTAAACTCGGGGTCACCAATTATCGTGTGTATATGTTTGCGTTAAAGAAAATACACATCCAATAGTTTTTAATATAAAATTCGATTGATATTTTATTTTTTCATTTTGACTTAAAATATTTTGTGTTGTGATTTAAAATATATTTTTTTAACAAGTGTTTTTTTATAAAGTGTTAAGAGTATGCCTACATACATATGTTTACCAAAATCACAAATCAATTTTTGTTGTAATACAATGGATGAAATAAAAACAACAGATGAATAATTTTGTTTAATGTTATTTTATTTACAAAAAATATTTAAAAAATACTTATTATTAATACATCATTTAAAAATAAGTTTGAATAATTAAAAGAATTTAAAATTTTATAAATTAATAACAGACTTGAATGACAAAACAAACTATGTGATACACTATAGAAATCTAAAACCATGTATTAAACATGGTCTTATTTTGAAAAAATTTCATGGAATTCTCCAATTTAATCAGTCAGACTGGTAAAGAAGTATATTGATGTAAATAATCATCACAGAACTTTAGCAAAAAATTCATTTGAACAAAATTTTTATGGAAAATGTTGATAAAAAGAAAAGATGTTAAAATAGTGTGTGCATGGGAAAATAGAGGAAAGAGGCTAGGGCTCCTACAGCTAAGCCCAATTTTCATAGTTTGTTGAAATTTCATGATGAAATGGTTGCAATTTAAATGACTAGAGTGCGAACTGAATATAATAAACCAATTTACGTTGGTTTTTCAGTTTTAGAAATTTCAAAATGTAAAATGTATGATTTTCAATACGATTACATGAAACCTAAATATCAGGTAAACATAAACCTAAATTATATGGATACTGATTCTTTTATTTATGATGTTAAAACAAATGATTTATATGATGATATTCGAAATGAATCATTTCGATACATCTTCGTATCCGAAAGATAATATTTTTTAAATTTCCATTGTTGATTAAGGGACGCCTCCACGGGTTGCGGATAGTGGACAACCCTCTCATGTAGTATGGGGGTAACTGCGAATTAAATAAGCAGTGGCGGACAATTCAGCGGGTTAGAGAAGAGAGTCTCAGATGGTCACGCCCAGCGACGTGTATCCTTTAAATTCTGAGTGTCAATGAAGCTCCAACCGACATGGCGATTAATTGGCGCCATCAAATATCCAAAGCTGAACTTTTATTTCTAGGTCTCTCACCTTTAAACAGGTTAAGCTGCGGGATAATAACCCTCTCTTGTAAAAAACATTTATTACCTAAACGTCTACTACAAATTTAATAAAATCCCCCCCAAAACGATAATGACATTTGGCTTTAAACAAAGGATAATGATTGGAACTTGGAACGTACGAACTCTCTCCGAGTCATCAAGGCTTGAACAAGTTTGCAAAGAAATGGTGAACTACAACATCGAAATTCTTGGTCTCAGCGAAGTAAGATGGCTGAATAGTGGAGCGAAACGCACTCAAATGGCAGCACATTTCTTTACTCTGGCAACAGCGATAAACGTATAAATGGCGTTGGCTTGTTGCTCACACCATTGGCAAACAAAGCTCTCTTGCACTATACGACTATATCTGACCGTATTATCTCCGCCCGCTTCAATTCGAAGTTTCGTAAAATCTCCGTAATCCAATGTTACGCGCCAACAGAACCTGGTGATGATGTTTTAAAAGATGATTTTTACAGCCAACTAGAAGCTGCAATCTCTGCTATCCCGAACGGTGAAATCAAAATCGTCCTCGGGTACTTTAATGCCAAGGTAGGCTCCGACAATAAAAACCTCCAGGCTGTAATGGGATCTCAGGGACTGGGTAATTCTAGAAATGATAATGGCGAAAGACTCGTTGATTTATGTACACGCCACCGATTATTTATTGGAGGTACGAAGTTCATCCACAAAGATATACATAAGTATACTTGGCGGTATCCTATTGATATCACCCGCAATCAAATTGACCACATAATGATAAATAAACTGTTCCTGGGTTGTCTATTAGATGTGAGGACAATGCGAGGTGCCGATATAGACAGCGACCATAACCTATTAGTAGGCACATTTAAACTTCGTCCTGCGGCAGTCAACTCACAAAATAATACTATAATATTTGATATATATATTTGATACAGCACATCCTTGAAAGTAAGATGATCACAAGCAACAATTGATTTACAAGTGCTAATATGTTTTAGTGGTTCAATGCAAGCTGCGTGGATAAGTACACAGACTTCTAGTTGATACAGAAAATTGGTGTCTGTAATATAATCATGAATCACTTTCGCATCAGTGTACGCTTCAGGATATTTTTGCACAAACTGAAATAGCAAATCTTTCAATTGCAATACTTGCCAAGCTAAATCAGATAAAAACATGAACCTGTGGCCTGCCAAATCACCAATGCTTTTGGGTGGGAAATTTCCATTTCGGTCTGAAAGTTTCTGAAATCAGCGGATATAGGGTGATAAGCACCATTTTTTAAATTCATAACTTTTGCAATGTTTTTGATTTTGGAAACGAACTCATTGCAAGTATTACTGAGTGCTTCAATGGTGTCTTTGGAAACATTGTTAGAGGCATGTACAAAGCAGTCCTTTAATTGTAATTCTTTAAGCACTGCCAATTCACTTTCGTTAGCGATTTTCAGTCTCTCTGCAATAAGCAATTTATTAAAGGCAGCGGAAGTTGCAGCACTGTCAGCAAGGCATGCCTCTATTTTCATCAAAAATTGTTTTTTTTAATTTCCTGCAGAATGCAAGAGTTTGTCCATTCTATTTAAACAGCTGAGCAACACCTGCAACTGATAATGTGTTCCTTTTGTAGGTACTTTTTCAATTCCGATTAAAATTTCATGGAATTCGTTCTCCATTATGGCCGTTAAAACAAAAGCTTCAAGTTTATGCACTCCCATAGTTGTCTCGTCATGATGGAGAGTAAAGTTGTTACCATTTTTCAGTATTTGATCTAGCATTTTAGCTGTCGATAATTCAACCAAAGAATTAAACTTATCCTTTAATCGAAAAATTGTTCTAAGGGAAGTACTTCTGTTAAAAAGCCGCATTACTTCCACGATTTTAGTATAACTGACTGGCATTTCCAACATCTTGTAGATAGCAATATCATTTTGTTTTGATTCAATGATATTGTTGTTTGCTTTGCAAAATTTAAGCTGACTCTTTAGCTGTAATATATTTTTTTCCTTAAGTTTTACTATGAATTCGGGATTGCTGAAACGGTTTTTAAACCAATCAACTTTTTTGCATATGCCATCGAATTGAAGGTTTAAAAAGACCTATTTAGACTTTTTGGTGCATTGCAATTTAAAGTAATCAAATTTCAGTAGCACTGTTCTTCTTTCGAGATGACCTTCTACTTCGTTTAAAAATTCAAAAATTTTATCTTTATCGTAAGTACACAGCGCATTTATATTTTTAACCATAAAAAGTTTAACCATTTTTCCATTTTAAATGACTGTAAGTATCTTTATATAAACAATTTAAAGAAGCTTTACAAATTTGATACATTTTTAAACAATTTTTAAAGAAAACAGAAGTAGAAAAAAATTAAAAAACCACTTTCTTTTTACTTGACTTTCAGTTAATCAATTAAGAATAAATTATAAAAGATAATAACAAATTATTATCGTTGTACCTATGCAATAATTAGCATGCAATTCTGATATTATTGATCACACTAATAAAGATGCTCTTATCAATTATTTGTATATTCTAAGAGAGTAAATAAGAGTAAATCAGTAAAAAATGTTCTAAATAAAAGCATTGATACAAAGAAAAACAATAAAAAACAATAACATAAAAAACTTGTAACGGACTATTTACAATGAAATAATTTGAGGAAGACAAGGTAATGACAACTTTTGAATATTATCAATTTTATTGAATTATTGAAAGTGAAGTAAACGACTGTTGACGTTTATTTTTTCGTCTGTTTTTTATTTAGTAAATCATTTTAGAACAGATAATAAGAGATTGATAACACAACCCCACAAAAAATAAAAAAAAATAAGACTCAGAAACTAATCCTTATGTATTTTGACCTTCTGAATTCGATTCCGTCATTAGAAATGAATTCATATCTACTGCCGCTTTATCACAATAGTAAATGAAATATAAGTATATTTACTTATCACATATATATATCAAAAAATATATATATCAAATATATATATCAGTAATACTGCTCGGCTTCGCAACCCTGATGTTGCTGCACGCTACTGTTCTACCCTGAGAGACTCATTCCAACAAAACAACAACAACAACAGCAACAACAACAACATTAGTATACAACCTTAGACAAATGTAGCAAAACTGCTCCCGAACAGCGAAGGAAATTCTAGGCGTCCGCAAAAAAACCAGAAGTCTTGGATCAGCGAAGAGACGTGGGCCGAAATAGCAAACCGCAAGCGTCTTAACAAAATAGTTTCAAGAGCGCGAAACCCTGATGAGAAACTTGAAGCGAGAAAGGACTACAGAATGTCAGCGAACTCCGTAAAGAAACTAGTACGTGCTGACCAGGAACGCTACTTTAACAGTATCGCAGAGGAAGCCGAACAAGCAGCGAATATTGGTAACATGCGTGGGGTTTATAAAGCAATTAAAGATCTAGGAGGCAGAAATATCAAGAATATCTCAATGCTAAAAGATAAACACGGTCGTGATCGCACTACGACTGAAGAGAAACTAGAACGCTGGCAAGAATTTTTCACCTCTGGTATATCACAAAACAATACCTCAGAATTTAACTTAAATGGCTGCCCTTGGCTCTCTCGCCGTTGTAATCCTCGCAGGGAAATAGCTACATCTCCACCATCCTACCAGGAAATATTTTCAACATTGTGCAATTTGAAGGAATCAAAGTCTGCCGGTCCCGACACAGTACAGGCTGAACTGCTGAAATATGGTGCTGGCCCCATTGTTGAGGTGCTCTTGCCAATAATACAGTCTGCATGGCAGAGAAATATTATCCCAGAATGTTGGAAGGCTGGTGTGATCTGAGTTACTGCAAGAACTGGCGAGGGATTACATTGCTAAACGTTATCAACAAAGTAGTGGCCCTACTTCTTTTGCAAAGAATAACACCAATTGTTGGACCGCTGTTACGTCAGGAGCAAGCGGGTTTTAGGCCTGGTCGATCATGCGCGGACCATATAAATACTCTACGAATTATCATAGAGCAATCGCAAGAGTTCAATAACCACCTCTTTATGCTGTTTGTAGATTTTGAGCGCGCCTTTGACACCGTATACAGACCGGCAATATGGGCTGCCCTTAAGAGTAAAGGCGTACCCGATAAGATCATTGATCTCATTCGTGAACTTTACAATGGTGCCGAATGTAGAGTCAGATTCTGCGGACAAGGGAGCCGTCCATTTGAACATAATGAGGGTGTCAGACAGGGGTGTGTTCTATCGCCGACTTTATTTCTGATACTCTAAGATGGAGTCATGGAGCACACAAACATCGAAGCCCCGAATGGCATACGTTGGAACCTACGTGAACGTCTTAATGATATTGACTACGCAGATGATTTATGCATGATGGTCCATCGGTTTGAAGATATCGAACAGAAGCTCATATGTCTTGACAGAAACGCAAGAAAAGTAGGTCTTAGAGTCAACGTTAATAAGACAAAACTAATGAGAATTGGTACAAACAACTCAACACCTCTCATATTGCACGGAGATCTTATTGAGGACGTTGACTCTTTTTGCTACCTGGGTAGTCGCATAAAAAAGATGGTGGCTCTGGAAAAGATATAGAGGAACGCATCAACAAGGCTAGAGTCGCATTTCACTCATTAAATAAAGTCTGGCGAGCAAACAACATCTCAAAAGCTACGAAACTGCGAATATTTAACTACAGTGTTAAGTCTGTCCTACTATACAGTTGCACAACATGGAGTACAACACCGGCCACCCTAAGAGAGCTGCAGACTTTCGTAAATCATTTCCTTAGACAGATTCTTCCTATCTTCTGGCCATGCTGGGTAGCTAATGAACAACTTTTATATCTAGCCCGTTGTGAACCTATTGATATTGAAATCAAACGCCGTAAATGGTCTTGGATAGGCCACATACTAAGAAGACCGACCAATGAAATCACCAGAGCGGCTCTTGAATGGAACCCGCAAGGTCACCGCAATCCTGGTCGCCCGCGTAGCACCTGGGTGAGGATGGTGAGAAACGAAGGTCAAAGTTGCAACTTGTCTTGGAATCAAATTAAGTCGCTAGCCAAGGATCGTTCCAAATGGAGAGAATTTGTAGACGCCCTATGTTCATTATGAACTTTGATATAATTTAGTTAATACATATTTATCTCACTATTTTATGTAAATAAAGGAAATATATATATATATATATATATATATATATATATATATATATATATATATATATATATATATATATTGTTAAATAACAAAGTTTTACGCATGATGAAAGATGAGTGTAATGGCAAATTAATTAAGGAATTCATTCAAAAACATTGATATTTTCCATATTAATAATTTATTTTAAACAAAACAATAAAAATTACACTTTTCCTTATTTTTTTTTGTTTCTTCACACAAATTTATTTATAAGCAACACATGCGTCAGCTGTTTTATCGTATTTTTCTCCCCCTCTGATTTTTTAGAGTGCGAAAAATGCACCTTTTTCACATATTTATAGTGCGACATTTTTATAAAAGAACACTTTACCCCTTCGGAAGGTTGACATTTTTTTTAGAAAAGAACACAAAAAGAGAAAAAAAGTGCGACGTGGGAAAAACGTGTGACATTTTTGCCAGAAAAGAAAACGCCATTACATTTAATGATTTAGAAAATGTTTGTTCGTAAAAAAATTGTATTATGATTAAATGTATATATTTAGATCTAAGGTTCTCGGCTTCGCAACCCTGATGTTGCTGCACGCTACTGTTCTACCCTGAGAGACTCATTCCAACAAAACAACAACAACAACAACAGCAGTATACAACCTTGGACAAATGTAGCACATTTAATGATTTTGAAAATGTTTGTTCGTAAAAAAATTGTATTATGATTAAATGTATATATTTAGATCTAAGGTTCATAAAATTTATACACAACATATTAACAAATTAGCATTAAGTTATTTAGATGATAAGAGATATATTAGATATAATGGTATTAATGCATATGCATGGGGTCATTTTTATGTAGATATGTTAAAAGAATAGATTAATTTATGTAAATTTTATGATTTTTGAAAAAATAAATTAATAATAATAATACAAAATCAATTTTGTTTTTATTTCAAATAATACTTATTAAAAGAAAGGTAATTTAAACATAAATTTGAATATTTTGAGTTTATTATATATTTTGCCATTTTACATTTTCAGGAATATACTCTAATTCTTTTTTTTTATTTCTAGTTCGAGGTGAATATTTATAAGCTAATGTTGATTGTTTAAGGTTTTCATCACTCGATAATTTTCTAAACTTTGGTGATCCTTTATTTGAAAAATCTTTAAGACGTTTAGCTGCCGATGATGCTGAACCATGATTAATTCTATGTATTGGTGTATCCATATCCATATCCTTTATAATCAAAAACTTCCTCCGGCAGATTAAAATTTGCTTGAGAACCGACATTTTTTAATTCTTTTCCTAATGATTGGGTATCAATATGTTTTTGTATATTCTTCTTGTCTGAGTTTCATTATCATTTTTCCATTTATTTTCATCCATCTTGTTCTTTGAAATATTAATCTTTTGTTTTCCAATTAGAAATTTTGCTAATTCTTGTTTGATTTCATACCACTTACAATATCTTTAAGTGAGTGAGAAGCATATATTGGAAGAAGTTTACTTGTAAAAAATCCGAATCGGATATTTTTTTTTATTAAATTTAGAACAATTAGTTTTGATAATTTACTTGACATTTTCTAAAATTTTTCCAATAACGCCACTTAAAACTGGTAGAAATCCTCCTTTTTGAATAAGATGTTTTCTCTTTAGTGTCATTGACGTTTTTGGTGAACAAACTTTTCTAATTGTGTTTTTATATGGTTTTATTTTAATTAAAACTTTTTTACTCCCTACCTTGTTACCTAGGATCCATCTTATTTGGAGGTAACCCATTTAAATAATGAGAAAAATTTGGTTTGGTTTGGTTTCCTACATTGGGTTATATAAATTAATTTTATTCGCCTTTCATTTTAAGGTTATAATTTAAAATTTTAAATTATATTAGCAACATTCTTATGGTAACCACTTTATGCTTAGGAAAAATTTTTAATTTTAGGATATTTTAAATTTTCGCAAAATTTTATTTTTAGGAAAATTTTAATGTTTAGGAAAACTTTAAATTCTAGCTAAATTTTATACATATTTAGGAAGACAATTTTAGTTTTAGGAGAATTTTAAATTTTAGCAAAATTTAATTTTAGGAAAATTTTTAAATTTTAGCTAAATTTTGTTTTAGCAAATTTTTAGCAAAATTTTACTTTTAACAAAATTTTAATTTTTAGCTAAATTATATTTCTCATTATAATTTTTAATTTTAGCTCAATTTTATTTTTATTTAGGAAAATTTTTTTTTAGTTTAATTTTATATATAGCAATGTTCTTAATTTAGAAAATTTTTATTTTGTTTAAATTTATATATAAAAAATTTTATTAATGCGGAAAAATTTTTAGTTAAAATTAATATTTATATTTTTTTATAATTAGAAAAAAATTTTTTTTTTTATTTTCTCAAAATTTGATATTTATACAAATTTTTTTTAATTAGAGAATTTCTTACAATAGAAAATTTTTGTTTTGTTTTGTTTGATTTTATCATTAGACAAATATTAGCTTAATTTAATATTTATAGGAAAAATTTTAAGCTAAGGGAAATTGTAGCGAACTTTTATTATTAGAAATATTTTTATATTTAGGAAAAATTTCAATTTTTTTGCTAATTTATTATATGAATAAGTATGTATACAAATTTGTTTCCTTTGACGAGTTTCATTTATATATAATTTCATATCTTTGTTTTAAGATATCTTTATAATTAATTATTAATTATTTATTGATATTATAATGATATAAAATATTTAATATTTAACAACTGAACGGTACTGTACTAACCAGACGATGTTTTAACTTATATATGTTCATCATGATTTTGTTGACCTTTTCTCCTTGATGTTTATTATACCCTCCACTCCAGTGTGCAGAGGGTATATATAAGTTTGTCATTCCGTTTGTAATAATTAGAAAAAAAAATTTGGACCCCATAAAATATATATATTTGTGATCCTTATAACAACCGGAGTTGATATAGCGATGTCCGTCTGTCCGTCTGTCCGTCTGTGGAAATCACGATGACGGCATCAATCGGGCAGCTCGAGTGCTCGTTGGCATAAAAAATGATTCACTAACATCCTGAAAAGTTTGCTATTTAAAATCGTCCAAATCGGTCGATTAGCGCCCGAGATTTGAATGAAGAACTAAAAAAAGTCTTGAAAAAATATAATTTTCTATGTTGTTCTTGTCATGATCACGCCCTCAATAGGATAGCTAGGGTGATAATTTTTAGTGAGAATGATTCACCAAATTCATGGGAAGATTCCTACTTCAAAAATCATTAAAATCGGTGGAACAGGTCCAGGTAAATCTATGAAAAATTAAAAAAAAAAATGAAAAACATGATGTTTCCATATTGTTCCTGTTGTTATTCTAAATGTTGCATTGTTGTCATAGCTGGACTTGTTGTTTTTGTGGTCGTTGTGGTAATAATATAATAAAAACAAACCCTTTGTACATTTTTTTGTGAACTCTGGTAGAAAATTTTAAAAGTTTCCATTGTTTTGGCATCACTAAAAAAATTTGTTAGATCATTTCTGTCATTGCCACGAGCCTGCATGCAAAATTTCAGATCGATTGGCTCACGGGAAAGGGGCTAAAAATCGATCCAAAATTTTGTCGACAAGCAGACACTACCAGTTAATATAAAGGCAGTAAATAAAGGGAGTAAAAGTTCACCAATAATTTAAAAAACAAATTTTTATGTGTTAATTTATTTAAAGAAAAAAATAATTAAATGAAATAGTAATAATAAAAAAAAAAATAATATACAATACAAAAAAAAAGAATATATAAATAAAATAAAATAAAGATAAATGCATTCATAGCATTATAATACATATAAAAGGTCAATGTTTTCTAACCGTAACCGTAACGAGTCAGTTGTTTTTTTTTACATGAAAATCATTTAAAACAGTTACCGAACGTAACCGGAACGTCCCAATACTTTTCATGTGAAAAAAAGGCTGACACGTTACGTAACAGTTACATGTCGCTAACTTGTTCTTACCACAGGCTACTGCTTTTGCAGCCAACTTCAAGTCTATTTATATAGTTTCGTAAGCATAACTGATAAAATTGTTTCTATTATTTTTTGCTGTAAGTAATAAATTATAAATATACTGAATTTGCAAACTAAAATGGATACATATATTGGAGGTGCTTTAATACAAAAGAGTTAACGAAACAAAATCAAAAAAAAAAACAACTCTACAACATCAACAATGGCAGTCATATGTTCTTCAAATAGAAAAAAAAAACTGCAAGTGTGTTTTGTTGGCTACAAAACAAAAATAGTGTTGACAATATAACAAAATATGTAAAAGAAGTTAGTGCTATGAAATATTTTATTTTGTTTAAAAAAAAATCGCAAAATGAAAGGCTATAATTCCATTAATAATCAAAAGGCGTTAAACTAATTTATTTATTTTTACGTTGTACTAATGCATTTTAAATAAGTAAAAGTAATTGTATATTTAAATAAAAATGCATTTGTATTATATGTTGCTGTCGTATTCAGAAAAATCAAGTAGCTGACTATACGACTACAAATGCTCGTGCCAGCAGTCGTCTATGTGTTTCATTCATGATGTTGCATTTTTTTGCGAGCAATACTTACATATATTCTAAATAAAGAAATAATAGTTCTTTTCATACTGCGATATCTATACAAATATATGTACAAATACCATATGTCAAATTTAAAATTTGCAATAATTGATACATTTTTGAAAGAAAATTGTATAATATGAAATGTCTTTAATTTATTTCATAGAAAACAATTTTTTGAGGTGCGTGGATTTTCTATATTTACTGTTTTACTATTTTCGTAATGAGGTTAAATGAGTTAAAAAGAATTTAAAATATTTGAAAATATTAGGTGAGGATCCTCAAGATGTAATATACGATCGGTCTAAAACTTTTCACTTAGAGCCACAGTTAAATTCGAAACAACAAAAACCCATATATTTTGTGCATAAAGTTTAACATTAAATGTGCTTTTCTAAAATGTCTATATATTTTTTCTCATTCATTTCTGACCATCTTCAATGTAAATTTACCAAAGTTTTTTTTATTGCAATATGTATATAAAACTTAAAAATTTAATATTTTTTATTGTGTATTAACTTATTATTCTGCGATTTTCATTACATCACAAAATGTTACAAATTGGCACTACTGTTTCAAAAACAGAAAACTTCTAAATCAGTTGAAAACAGTTGATCTGTAAAACTGTGTGTGAAATTGTGTCAAATAAAATTACAAATATTAATAAATATAATAATACATATATATATATATATTATTAATTTTGTTAAGAATTAGCACAAAATTGATTTTCCATTTTGCATTTCATTTATAAAGAATTCTGCCATATTTTGTTAAAGGGAAAATCCATTTTTGTTATATTAAAAAAACAGACTTGCATTTAATTTTTCCGTGACTGCCTCAATAATTGCGTAGATGCCACCACAATATTTTTTCTAATTAAAACAGTTGATCTGTAAAACTGTGTGTGAAATTGTGTCAAATAAAATTACAAATATTAATAAATATAATAATACATATATATATTTTATTAATTTTGTTAAGAATTAGCACAAAATTGATTTTCCATTTTGCATTTCATTTATAAAGAATTCTGCCATATTTTGTTAAAGGGAAAATCCATTTTTGTTATATTAAAAAAAACAGACTTGCATTTAATTTTTCCGTGACTGCCTCAATAATTGCGTAGATGCCACCACAATATTTTTTCTAATTAAATATTAACCAATATCTAACTAGAATTATGATTTATTCTGACTAAAAAGTTCCAATTAAAAGTTATTCATCCCAATTATGAATATTCTCAAGGAATTTCTTTCTCACGGAAAATACATTTCTCGAGAAAAAAATTCCTCCAATTATAAATTCCGCGTGAACAAAAAATGATTAACTGGCATCATCGAATTTCGAAGCCACTTGCTTTGCTTATTGACAATTTATTTTCTATTTTTTGTGTGTGTGCAAACGACCCTACAATAAATGTCCCAATAAACATTTTTGTTTGCTATCAACTTGAGGTGCATTTGAGATCAAATACATTTCTCAAATCTCCAACGTTAATTCTCAAATGCCCTCAATAGTTCGAATATAGTCTTCTCAACTTAAAAGGCACATTTTTTATATGGCGATTTTCATAGTTATCAAATTGAGAAATTTGTGATTCTCAACTTGATAGCAAAGAAATATTTCCAATCGGTATCAAATGGAAGGTACGGAATTGCCATATTATACTAATTTTAGAAATGAAAACAATGTACTTTTTTTAATGTTTCAATTTAATTTCATTATATATTTAACATTACTATGTACATATTTAACATTAAATGTACATATTATGTACATTTTTTAAAATCTAGAATTAAAAATAAATGAATTAATTAGTTGTACATTTTTTGAAAAATTCGACAAAAAGCAGAAATAATTAAAAATATATCAATGATTTATTTGTACTTTTTTGGAATTTTTTAATTTAATTTATTATTTATGACATATTTAAATAATATCTCAGACTTAACACAAATCGTATTCAAGTTGAAAAAATGTTTGGTCTCAAGTGGAGAAAAGTGTTGGATATCCAATTGAGAGTAAAAATGTTTCTCAAAGATTGAAAAAAATGTTAAGTCTCAACTTGATGTCAAGTTGAAAGCAAACAAGGAGAAAAATTGTTCAACCCAAGTTGAGAATTACATTTGACATCAATTTAAGAACTTAATATTTCAATGCATACTGGGGAATGACCGAAACTAACACATAAACAGTTTTTTCCTATTTGAAAAACATATGACTGTCATTGTTGCTGTTGTAGAGTTGTTACACCCTCCACTCCAGTGTGCAGAGGGTATATATAAGTTTGTCATTCCGTTTGTAATAATTAGAAAAAAAATTTTGGACCCCATAAAATTTATATATTTGTGATCCTTATAACAACCGGAGTTGATATAGCGATGTCCGTCTGTCCGTCTGTGGAAATCACGATGACGGCATCAATCCGGCAGCTAGGGTACTCGTTGACATAAAAATGATTCACTAACATCCTGAGAAGTTTGCTATTTAAAATCGTCCAAATCGGTCGATTAGGGCCCGAGATTTGAATGAAGAACTAAAAAAGTCTTGAAAAAAAAATAATTTTCTATGTTGTTCTTGTCACGATCACGCCCTGAATAGTGCAGCTACAGTGATCATTTTTAGTGAGAATGATTCACCAAATTCATGGAAAGATTTCTACTTCAAAAATCATTAAAATCGGTGGAACAGGTCCAGGGAAATCTCTGAAAAAGTAAAAAAAAAATGAAAAACATGATATTTCTATATTGTTCTTGTTGTTATTCTAAATGTTGCATTGTTTTCATAGCTGGACTTGTTTTTGTGGTCGTTATGGTAATAATATAACAAAAACAAACCCTTTGTACATTTTGTTATCAACTCTGGTAGAAAAATTTAAAAGTTTCCATCACTAACAAAATATGTTAGATCATTTCTGTCATTGCCAGAAGCCTGCCTGCAAAATTTCAGATCGATTGGGTCACGGGAAAGTGGTTAAAATCGATCCAAAATTTTTTTCGACAAGCAGACACTACGAGTTAATATAAAGGGAGTAAAAATTCACCAACATCTAAAGCAAATAATGCTAAAATACCTAGTTGTTAATAAAAAAAACAATTGGGCAATTCACAATGGGTAATGTATCGTTTTTTTCTCCTGTATCGTGTATCACTTTACAATAGTGTAAAATTGTTGTTGATAATTTTCACTGAAAAATCTGATACACGATCCAACTTCATTTGCTATGTTTAGTAAATGTTGTATATTGTATCATAACATATCAGTTCCAAGTGAATGCCAGTTTTTATGAAAAAGAAAAAACAAATACATAGAATGTTATCAGCATAAATAATTATAAAATAAAATATGGCAAATAATGCAAATAACGCAAATACATCGATAAGTTTATTTATATAAAAATTAATGTTTATATTTTTAGTATGTATTTTCTCTTTCAGTACCAACCAAAACATTTAACATTTTTTTTTTTCATTATAAATTAAAATGCAAGAGGTACGTAACTAAAACTCCAGGGTATATCTCACGACCAAAAAGCAAACACTGACAAGTGTTTTCTCTTATACAAAATAGCAGAAGCGACGAAGCGATCTTTCCTCGTTGGATCGAAAATTACTAAAGAAAGCGTTTTACAATATGAAAATACAACTGAGTGTTCACAACAAATGATTGTATTGTGTATTTCAATACAACATACAATATGCAACACCTGTTGTGAATTGCCCAAATGTAAATTTAGCAAAAAATTTATGTATTAATTTATTTAAAGAGAAAAACACAAAAATAACGTTTGATGTTGTATTTTTTGTGTGTAATATTTAAATATACATACATACACATATTAAATAATACAAATAATGTACATATATTATATATATGTATGTATGTATATTCATAGTAACTGCATGTTAGAAATAAATCGGTTATTTTATTTACATAAAATTCTGCAGTATTTTGTTGTGGGGAAAATACATTTCTTTTGTATTAACAGAGTGTCACTTCATTTTGCTCAGCGTGACTATGCCACAGTAGATGCCGCCATAATTTTTGTTTGTTCTAATTAGCTTTGCAATAGTTATTTTTATTTTAACATGAATGTTAATATTTTCAACTAGATATCATACAGAACAATGTTAAGAGTATACACGGGTTGGTCTTTTATTTCATACGTTTTTTCATTATTCTTTTACAAATATGAACATAAGTTTGGCATATTACCCACCAATCTCACATCACACTGCAAGTTCGAAAAACTCAATACACTCACATTTTTTTTTACTAATACACACACATTTTCCGCAGTGGTCACACTAATGGCACCAAATTTTTCGTGCGAATAGTGGCAGACACTAACGATGATTAATGTTACCCTGTTATAAATTTAATGCAAATTTACTGGATTCTGTAAAATTGTAATTAAAGTTTTAACTTGTTAAATCTATTATAATGATTTATTTTTTGAAATGCGCATACAAAAACGCAAGTTTGTTAATTATAGAGCATAAATATTATTAACTATTATTAAAATAATACTAATAATAATAAATGTAAACATTTTCCCTCAAACATGTGCCTGTATAATAAACTTAGTAACTCTACTTAAAATAAAATAAGAGAGAGAAGTATACAAATTTTTTCAAGTTTACGCTTCGACAACATTTTAAAAATGAGATTGCTGTCAGATGTTTGAGCATAAAATTTAATGGCGATGGATTCGACTAATTCGAACAATTTTTCGTTGATAATACGTACACAACGATTTTACAATTTCAGTGTGATGTGAGATTGGGGGGTTAACTTTTTGTTGTCTTTACAAAATAGAGTTACCGAGTTCGTCAATGAGTTTTTTGCTTACAAAACAGTTCTACATAGTTATATAGAATTATTATTCTGCTTTACCTATAAAATATCTGATTGCGATTACATCTAATTTTTAAAAATTGTTTATAATTAATAAAGCATTATTATTCACATAAATACAAAATTTCACTTTTTAAATTTTCCATTCAAATTTAAGAAAATATCAATTATAATAAAAACTGAAAATAAAATTTCCAATTATAAATTAGAAAATATTAATTGAGTTTCAGAAAATCATATCAAAACGTCGGAAATAATAATTTTAAATTTAGAAATATCTTTACATTTAAAAATGTTTACATTTAAAAAAAATATTGCCATTCAGGAGATATTAATAACTTTTCAGTACCGCGATTCAGTAACTTCTTTTAACGATAGTCGAATTGTAAAAAAAAAGAAAATTGCAAAATTATCAGTAAAATTTTGAAACGATATTCGCTGTTGTTAAAGTCAGCTGTTGTTGTTATCTAAACGACAACCATTTTTGTGTTGTTTATCCAATCGATAAAAACTTAAATTTTTAGGTTGAAATGTCGTCATACATAAATAAAAATCATGAAATAGTGAAAATATTTTGCTTTAATTAAAAAACTTTTTTATATAAATAAAAAAATTAAATAGCATATTCAATTCATTATTTCATTTTCAAATAAATAAACAGAAATATTAATAAAAAAAATAAAGATATTAAACATAAACATAAAATCATCCTGTCAAACACGAAGTAATTTGTTTTTTTCTATTCTTTGTGTTTTTCGCTTATTTTGACAGAGATGCCACTCCTTTACAATTTAAATAAATAGAAAAACAGATTTGTCGATATTAATTTAAATTCAATGAATTTAAGAAAACCTCAAATGATATTTAAGAATTGCTAACATAAAAATTGTTACATAAGTAAACGTAATTTTATGAGAATGTTATTTTTTATATATAAATTTTCACAATTTTTTTTGGATGAAAATTTGAAGTTTTTCAGAAAATAAAGATAACATTAAATTATTTTATTTAAAATGTTTGGGACTTTTCGTTTTTTGCGTTTTTCATCCCTAATTTGATTATTTATTATTATAAATTTATTCTCTATGTTTTCAAAATATGGCAATATTTTAAAAAAAAGTTGAGAGAGCTTTTTTTTTTGGTTATTATTTTGTTACTCCATCCGACCTATATGGCCACAATGAAGAAATATTTGGCCAGTTAAAAGAAACTATACAGCCATCTCCAATTAGCACGATTTAATGCATATAGCCACTCTACACAACCATTACCTTTGCAATGGAGGTTAGGGCGAGCTATTTAATTAGCAAAAACTAAATTAAACGAGAAGTTATGTCATATAACCGGAAACGCATGCATATAGGTATATAACCAAAATGCATGCCGATCAGCAACCACGATGACCAAAAAGCAAACACCGAAATAAATCCGAAATAATAGAAAAGAAGAAAACCAACCCAAAGAATTTGCTGAAATAATTTGGTATTAAGTTTAACAAATTGTTTACTTTTTCATTTACATTTATTATCAAGACTCAAACCGAGGTGGAGGGTATCAAAGATTCGGCACAGCCGAATTTAACACTCTTACTTGTTTTATTGTTGTTTTTGATAAAGTTCTTCCTGCTGTGGTGATTATTGTTAGCTTTTGTTCATATATGTTTTTGTATTTGATTGGGGACAGCGGCAGTTTAATAGATTTTCTTAAAAATTTTGTTTAATGTTCTCTTTACTTAATATTTTTTTGTTTAACACTTGAAATCTTATTTTCTTGTCCCTATTTTTCCAACTTTATTTTTTTGCAGAAACACGATTTTTGTACTCTTTCATTTCGTGAAGGATTTATATACAAATATGCATGTAAAATATATTTATAAAAATAAATCATTTATATTGGCTTAATATTCAATAGATTTTTTTCTTTAACATTAGATTTTGTTGGTGTTGTTGTAAATGTTTTATTTAATAACAAGTAAGAGTGTTAAATTCGGCTGTGCCGAATTTTTTGATACCTTCCAACTGAGTCTTTAATTTTTAATTTTAATTTTTGATTTTTAATTTTTAATTTTTAATTTTTAATTTTTAATTTTTAATTTTTAATTTTTAATTTTTAATTTTTATTTTTTAATTTTTAATTTTTAATTTTTAATTTTTAATTTTTAATTTTTAATTTTTAATTTTTAATTTTTAATTTTTAATTTTTAATTTTTAATTTTTAATTTTTAATTTTTAATTTTTAATTTTTAATTTTTAATTTTTAATTTTTAATTTTTAATTTTTAATTTTTAATTTTTAATTTTTTATTTTTAATTTTTAATTTTTAATTTTTAATTTTTAATTTTTAATTTTTAATTTTTAATTTTTAGTTTTTAATTTTTAATTTTTAATTTTTAATTTTTAATTTTTAATTTTTGTTTTTAATTTTTAATTTTTAACTTTTAATTTTTAATTTTTAATTTTTAATTTTTAATTTTTAATTTTTAATTTTTAATTTTTAATTTTTAATTTTTAATTTCTAATTTTTAATTTTTAATTTTTAATTTTTAATTTTTAATTTTTAATTTTTAATTTTTAATTTTTAATTTTTAATTTTTAATTTTTAATTTTTAATTTTTAATTTTTAATTTTTAATTTTTAATTTTTAATTTTTAATTTTTAATTTTTAATTTTTAATTTTTAATTTTTAATTTTTAATTTTTAGTTTTCAATTTTTAATTTTTAATTTTTAATTTTTAATTTTTAATTTTTAATTTTTAATTTTTAATTTTTAATTTTTAATGTTTAAGTTTTTATTTTTAATTTTTAACGTTTAATTTTTAATTTTTAATTTTTTATTTTTAATATTTAATTTTTAATTTTTGTGTTTTCCATTATTCATTTTTCAATTTCCATTTTTAATTTTTCAATTTTCATTTTCCATTTTCAATTTTCAATATTCAATTTTCATTTTCCATTTTTCAATTTTCATTTTCGATATTCCATTTTGCATTTTGCATTATTCAATTTTCACTTTCCATTTTTCATTTTCAATTTTTAATTTTTCGATTTTCATTTTCTATTTTTCATTTTCCATTTTTCAATTTTCATTTTCCATTTTTAATTTTTCATTTTTCAGTTTTCAATTTTCATGTTCCATTTTCCATTTTTCATTTTCCAATTTCCATTTTTAATTTTTCAATTTTCATTTTTCATTTTCCATTTTTCAATTTTCATTTTTCAGTTTTCTTTTTCCATTTTTCATTTTCCATTTTACATTTTCCATTTTCCGTTTTTCATTTTTCAATTTTCATTTTTCGTTTTTCGTTTTTCATTTTTCATTTTCCATTTTTCAATTTTCATTTTCCATTTTCCATTCCTCATTTTTCAATTTTCCATTTTTCAATTCTCATTTTCCATTTTCTATGTTTTAATTTTCATTTTCCATTTTCAATTTTTCAATTTTCATTTTATAATTTTCATATTTCATTTTTCATTTTCCATTTTTAAATTTTCAATTTTCATTTTTCATTTTTCAATTTTCAATTTTCATTTTCCATTTTTCATTTTTCATTTTCCATTTTTCACTTTTAATTTTGCAATTTTTAATTTCCATTTTCCATTTGTCATTTTTCAATTTTCATTTTTCATTTTTCAATTTCATTCTCCATTTTCCGTTTTGCATTTTTTATTTTTAAATTTTCTTTTTCCATTTTTCATTTTTCATTTTCCGTTTTTCATTTTCCATTTTTCATTTTCCATTCTCCATTTCTCATTTTTTATTTTCCATTTTTCATTTTCCATTTTTAATTTTTTATTTTTCATTTTACATTTTACATTCTACATTCTACATTTTACATTTTACATTTTACATTTTACATTTTACATTTTACATTTTACATTTTACATTTTACATTTTACATTTTACATTTTACATTTTACATTTTACATTTTACATTTTACATTTTACATTTTACATTTTACATTTTACATTTTACATTTTACATTTTACATTTTACATTTTACATTTTACATTTTACATTTTACATTTTACATTTTACATTTTACATTTTACATTTTACATTTTACATTTTACATTTTACATTTTACATTTTACATTTTACATTTTACATTTTACATTTTACATTTTACATTTTACATTTTACATTTTACATTTTACATTTTACATTTTACATTTTACATTTTACATTTTACATTTCACATTTTACATTTTACATTTTACATTTTACGTTTTACATTTTACATTTTACATTTTCTGTTTTTCATTTCCCATTTTCCATTCTCCATTTTCCATTTTCATTTTTCATTTTCCATTTTTCATTTTTAGTTTTCATTTTTTCTTTCATATTGGCGATTTTTTTTTTATTATAACGTGATAACGATAAAAAATATATGTGGCCATACTACTAACATGAGCTATGTTATTGTGTTCTTGGTATTGTTAATATATGTATATGCATAATTTTTTTGTGGCATTTTTTATGTTGTTGTACAATTATAATGTTCAACCACTAAACTGTTACAACAAACACACTGGGTTTTATGTTTTTTTTTAGAGGTATCTACTTATTTTTGCTCGTATCTAATCACGATGATGCCCGATTTAGCCAATTTTCAATACCAACCTGGGAATTATGGCAAATGATATTGTTGTAGCCTTATCCAGTTAGATGGTTTTATTTGTGAATGAGCGTGATTTCAACAGACAGACGGACATCGCTATATCGACTCGAGCTGTGATAAGGATCAAGAATATATATACTTTATGGGGTCGGAAATTAGTTTTTCGATGCGTTACAAACGGAATGACAAACCTATATATACCCTCTGCCACTGACGTGTGGAGGGCATAAAATTAACATTCTCATCAAATTACGTTTACTTATGTAACAATTTTTATGTTAGCAATTCTTAAATATCATTTGAGGTTTTCTTAAATTCATTGAATTTAAATTAATATTTTCTGTAGTGCGATTCTGTAAATTTCAAATTCAACGATCTGACAATCGCAAAATATATCGACAGCTATTGTTGTTTGCACTAAGGATTAAATGATTCACTAAGTACATACATCTTAACGACAGTCGACAAATCTGTTTTTCTATTTATTTAAATTGTAAACGAGTGGCACCTCTGTCAAAATAAGCGAAAAACACAAAGAATAGAAAAAAAACAAATTACTTGGTGTTTGACAGGATGATTTTATGTTTATGTTTAATATCTTTATTTTTTTTACTAATATTTCTGTTTATTTATTTGAAAATGAAATAATGAATTGAATATGCTATTTAATTTTTTTATTTATATAAAAAAGTTTTTTAATTAAAGCAAAATATTTTCACTATTTTATGATTTTTATTTATGTATGACGACATTTCAACCTAAAAATTTAAGTTTTTATCGATTGAATAAACAACACAAAAATGGTTGTCGTTTAGATAACAACAACTGCTGACTTTAACAATATCGAATATCGTTTAAAAAATTTACTGATAATTTTGCAATTTTCTTTTTTTTTTACGATTCGACTGTCGTTAAAAGAAGTTACTGAATCGCGGTACTGAAAAGTTATTAATTTCTCCTGAATGGCAATATTTTTTTTAAATGTAAACATTTTTAAATGTAAACATATTTGGTGTTTTTTTTTTTTGAAATTTCAATTTGTGTTTAAGGAATAAAATTTATACATTAAAGATGAAATTGATGTCTTCTAAATTTAAAATTATTATTTCCGACGTTTTGATATGATTTTCTGAAATTCAATTAATATTTTCTAATTTATAATTGGAAATTTTAATTCCAGTTTTTAGAATTGATATTTTCTTAAATTTGAATGGAAAATTTAAAAGTGCAATTTTGTATATATTTATGTGAATAATAATGTTTTAGTAATTATAAACAACTTTTAAAAATTAGATGTAATCGCAATCAGATATTTTGTAGGTAAAGCAGAATAATAGTTCTATATAACTATTTAGAACTGTTTTGAAAGCAAAAAACTCATTGATGAACTCGGTAACTCTATTTTGTAAAGACAACAAAAAGTTAATATGCCAAACTTATGTTCATAGTTGTAAAACAATAATGAAAAAACGTATGAAATAAAAGACCAGCCTGTATACTCTTAACATTGTTCTGTATGATATCTAGTTGAAAATATTTACATTCCTGTTAAAATAGAAATAACTATTGCAAAGCTAATTAGAACAAAAATTGTGGCGCCATCTACTGTGGCATAGTCACGCTGAGCAAAAAGAAGTGACACTCTGTTAATGCAAAAGAAATGTATTTTCCCCATAACAAAATATTGCAGAATTTTGCGAAAATAAAATAATATACCGATTTATTTCTAACATGCAGTTATTATGGATATACATACATATATAGAATATATGTATATTATTTGTATTATTTAATATGTGTATGTATGTATATATATATTACACACAAAAAATACAACATCAAACGTTATTTTTGTGTTTTTCTCTTTAAATAAATTAATACATAAAATTTTTTTGCTAAATTTACACAGTGTTTTTTATACCCTCCACTCCAGTGTGCAGAGGGTATATATAAGTGTGTCATTCCGTTTGTAATAATTAAAAAAAAAATTTTGGACCCCATAAAATATATATATTTGTGATCCTTATAACAGCCGGAGTTGATATAGCGATATCCGTCTGTCCGTTTGTGGAAATCACGATGACGGCATCAATCGTGCAGCTAGGGTACTCGTTGACATAAAAAATGATTCAATGACATCCTGAGAAGTTTGATATTTAAAATCGTCCAAGTCGGTCGATTATTGTCCGAGATTTGAATGAAGAACTAAAAAAAGTCTTGAAAAAATATAATTTTCTATGTTGTTCTTGTCACGATCACGCCCTCAATAGGACAGCTAGGGTGATCATTTTTAGTGAGAATGATTCAGCAAATTCATGGGAAGATTTATATTTCAAAATTCATTAAAATCGTTGGAGCCGGTCCAGGGAAATCTCTGAAAAAGTAAAAAAAAATGAAAAACATGATATTTCTATATTGTTCTTGTTGTTATTCTAAATGTTGCATTGTTGTCATAGCTGGATTTGTTGTTTTTGTGGTCGCTGTGGTAATAATATAATAAAAACAAACCCTTTGTGCATTTTTTTTATCAACTCTGGTAGAAAAATTTATAAGTTTCCATTGTTTTGGCATCACTAAAAAAATTTGTTAGATCATTTCTGTCATTGCCACTGGAAAGTGGTTAAAATCGATCCAAAATTTTTTCGACAAGCAGACACTGCGAGTTAATATAAAGGGGGTAAAAATTCACCAACATCTAAAGCAAATAATGCTAATATACCTAGTTGATAATAAAAAAAAAAAAAACAATTGGGCAATTCACAATGGGTAATGTATCGTTGTATCTGTCGTATCGTGTATCACTTTACCATAGTGTAAAATTGTTGTTGGTAATTTTCACTGAAAAATCTGATACACGATCCAACTTCATTTGCTATGTTTAGTAAATGTTGTATATTGTATCATAACATATCAGTTCCCAGTGAATGCCAGTTTTTATGAAAGAGAAAAAACAAATACATAGAATTTTATCATCATAAATAATTATAAAATAAAATATGGCAAATAATGCAGATAACGCAAATACATCGATAAGTTTATTTATATAAAAATTAATGTTTATATTGTTAGTATGTATTTTCCTTTCAGTACCAACCAAAATACTTAACATTTTTTTTTTTTTCATTATAAATTAAAATGCAACAGGTACGTAACTAAAAATCCAGGGTATATCTCACGACCAAAAAGCAAACACTGTTTTCTCTTATACAAAATAGCAGAAGCGACGAAGCGATATTTCCTCGTTGGATCCAAAATTACTAAAGAAAGCGTTTTACAATATGAAAATACAACTGAGTGTTCACAACAAATGATTGTATTGTGTATTTCAATACAACATACAATATACAACACCTGTTGTGAATTGCCCAAATGTAAATTTAGAAAAAAAATTTATGTATTAATTTATTTAAAGAGAAAAACACAAAAATAACGTTTGATGTTGTATTTTTTGTGTGTAATATTCACATATACATACATACACATATTAAATAATACAAATAATATACATATATTATATATATGTATGTATGTATGTATATTCATAGTAACTGCATGTTAGAAATAAATCGGTTTATTATTTTATTTATATAAAATTCTGCAATATTTTTTTGTGGGGAAAATACATTACTTTTGCATTAACAGAGTGTTACTTCATTTTGCTCAGCGTGACTATGCCACAGTAGATGGCGCCACAATTTTTGTTCTAATTAGCTTTGCAATAGTTATTTCTATTTTAACATGAATGTCAATATTTTCAACTAGATATCATACAGAACAATGTTAAGAGTATACACGGGCTGGTCTTTTATTTCATACGCTTTTTCATTATTCTTTTACAAATATGAATATAAATTTGGCATGTTAATTTTTTGTTGTCTTTACAAAATAGAGTTACCGAGTTAATCAATGAGTTTTTTTGCTTTCAAAACAGTTCTACATAGTTATATAGAACTATTATTCTGCTTTACCTACAAAATATCTGATTGCGATTACATCTAATTTTTAAAAATTGTTTATAATTAATAAAGCATTATTATTCACATAAATACAAAATTGCACTTTTTAAATTTTCCATTCAAATTTAAGAAAATATCAATTCTGAAATTAAAATTTCCAATTATAAATTAGAAAATATTAATTGAATTTCAGAGAATCATATCAAAACGTCGGAAATAATAATTTTAAATTTAGAAGACATCAATTGCATCTTTAATATATAAATTTTATTCGTTAAACACAAATTGAAATTCCAAAAAAAAAACACCAAATATGTTTACATTTAAAAATGTTTACATTTAAAAAAAAATATTGGCATTCAGGAGATATTAATAACTTGTCAGAACCGTGATTCAGTAACTTCTTTTAACGATAGTCGAATCGTAAAAAAAGAAAATTGCAAAATTATCAGTAAAATTTTTAAGCGATATTCGCAATTGCTAAAGTCAGCTGTTGTTGTTATCTAAACGACAACCATTTTTGTGTTTTTTATTCAATCGATAAAAACTTAAATTTTTAGGTTGAAATGTCGTCATACATAAATAAAAATCATAAAATAGTGAAAATATTTTCCTTTTATTAAAAAACTTTTTTATATAAATAAAAAAATTATATAGCATATTCAATTCATTATTTCATTTTCAAATAAATAAACAGAAATATTAGTAAAAAAAAATAAAGATATTAAACATAAACATAAAATCATCCTGTCAAACACGAAGTAATTTGTTTTTTTCTGTTCTTCTTTGTGTTTTCCGCTTATTTTGACAGAGGTGCCACTAGTTTACAATTTAAATAAATAGAAAAACAGATTTGTCGACTGTCGTTAAGATGTATGTACTAGTGAATCACTTAATCCTTAGTGCAAACAACAATAGCTGTCGATATATTTTGCGATTGTCAGATCGTTGAATTTGAAATTTACAGAATCGCACTACAGAAAATATTAATTTAAATTCAATGAATTTAAGAAAACCTCAAATGATATTTAAGAATTGCTAACATAAAAATTGTTACATAAGTAAACGTAATTTGATGAGAATGTTATTTTTTATATATAAATTTTCACAATTTTTTTTGGATGAAAATTTGAAGTTTTTCAGAAAATAAAGATAGCATTAAAGTATTTTATTTAAAATGTTTGGGACTTTTGGGTTTTTGCGTTTGGCATCCCTAATTTGATTATTTATTATTATAAATTTATTCTCTATGTTTTCAAAATATGGCAATATTTTAATAAAAAAAGTTGAGAGAGCTTTTTTTTTTGGTTATTATTTTATTACTCCATCCGACCTATATGGCCGCAATGAAGAAATATTTGGCCAGTTAAAAGAAACTATACAGCCATCTCCAATTAGCACGATTTAATGCATATAGCCACTCTACACAACCATTACCTTTGCAATGGAGGTTAGGGCGAGCTATTTAATTAGCAAAAACTAAATTAAACGAGAAGTTATGTCATATAACCGGAAACGCATGCATATAGGTATATAACCTAAATGCATGGCGATCAGCAACCACGATGACCAAAACGCAAGCACCGAAATAAATCCGAAATAATAGAAAAGACGAAAACCAACCCAAAGAATTTTCTTAAATAATTTGGTATTAAGTTTAACAAATTGTTTATTTTTTCCAATATTTTGTTTACATTTATTATCAATACTCAAACCGAGGTGGAGGGTATTCAAGATTCGGCACAGCCGAATTTAACACTCTTACTTGTTAATTTTAAATTTAAAATTTTTAATTTTTAATTATTAATTTTTAATTTTTAATTTTTAATTTTTAATTTTTAATTTTTAATTTTTAATTTTTAATTTTTAATTTTTAATTTTTAGTTTTTAATTTTGAATTTTTAATTTTTAATTTTTAACTTTTAATTTTTAATTTTTAATTTTTAATATTTAATTTTTAATTTTTAATTTTTTATTTTTAATTTTTAATTTTTATTTTTAATTTTAAATTTTAAATTTTAAATTTTTAATTTTTATTTTTTAATTTTTAATTTTTAATTTTTAATTTTTAATTTTTAATATTTAATAGTTAATTTTTAATTTTTTAATTTTTAATTTTTAATTTTTAATTTTTTAATTTTTAATTTTTAATTTTTTAATTTTTAATTTTTAATTTTTAATTTTTAATTTTTAATTTTTAATTTTTAATTTTTAATTTTTAATTTTTAGTTTTTAATTTTTAGTTTTTAATTTTTAATTTTTAGTTTTTAATTTTTAATTTTTAATTTTTAATTTTTAATTTTTAATTTTTAATTTTTAATTTTTAATTTTTAATTTTTAATTTTTAATTTTTAATTTTTAATTTTTAATTTTTAATTTTTAATTTTTAATTTTTAATTTTTAATTTTTAATTTTTAATTTAAATTTTTAATTTTTAATTTTTAATTTTTAATTTTTAATTTTTAATTTTGAATTTTTAATTTTGAATTTTGAATTTTGAATTTTTAATTTTTAATTTTTAATTTTTAATTTTTAATTTTTAATTTTTAATTTTTAATTTTTAATTTTTAATTTTTAATTTTTAATTTTTAATTTTTAATTTTTAATTTTTAATTTTTAATTTTTAATTTTTAATTTTTAATTTTTAATTTTTAATTTTTAATTTTTAATTTTTAATTTTTAATTTTTAATTTTTAATTTTTAATTTTTAATTTTTAATTTTTAATTTTTAATTTATTTTTAATTTTGAATTTTTAATTTTTAATTTTTAATTTTTAATTTTTAATTTTTGATTTTTAATTTTTATAATTTTTAATTTTTAATTTTTAATTTTTAATTTTTAATTTTTAATTTTTAATTTTTAATTTTTAATTTTTAATTTTTAATTTTTAATTTTTAATTTTTAATTTTTAATTTTTAATTTTTAATTTTTAATTTTTAATTTTTAATTTTTAATTTTTAATTTTTAATTTTTTAATTTTTAATTTTTAATTTTTAATTTTAAATTTTTAATTTTTAATTTTTAATTTTTAATTTTTAATTTTTAATTTTTAATTTTTAATTTTTAACTTTTAGTTTTTAATTTTTAATTTTTAATTTTTAATTTTTAATTTTTAATTTTTAATTTTTAATTTTTGATTTTTA
Source organism: Cordilura impudica (assembly GCA_963682025.1). NCBI lineage: Eukaryota > Metazoa > Arthropoda > Insecta > Diptera > Scathophagidae > Cordilura > Cordilura impudica. Next base: position 3,932 of record CAVMKG010000239.1, on the reverse strand, counting down.
ATTTTTAATTTTTAATTTTTAATTTTTAATTTTTAATTTTTAATTTTTAATTTTTAATTTTTAATTTTTAATTTTTAATTTTTAATTTTTAATTTTTAATTTTTAATTTTTAATTTTTAATTTTTAATTTTTAATTTTAATTTTTAATTTTTAATTTTTAATTTTTGTTTTTAATTTTTAATTTTTGATTTATAATTTTAAATTTTTAATTTTTAATTTTTAATTTTTAATTTTTAATTTTTAATTTTTAATTTTTAATTTTTAATTTTTAATTTTTAATTTTTAATTTTTTAATTTTTAATTTTTTAATTTTTAATTTTTAATTTTTAATTTTTAATTTTTAATTTTTAATTTTTAATTTTTAATTTTTAATTTTTAATTTTTAATTTTTAATTTTTAATTTTTAATTTTTAATTTTTAATTTTTAATTTAATTTTTAATTTTTAATTTTTAATTTTTAATTTTTAATTTTTAATTTTTAATTTTTAATTTTTAATTTTTAATTTTTAATTTTTAATTTTTAATTTTTAAATTTTTAATTTTTTAATTTTTAATTTTTAATTTTTAATTTTTAATTTTTAAATTTTTAATTTTTTAATTTTTAATTTTTAATTTTTAATTTTTAATTTTTAATTTTTAATTTTTAATTTTTAATTTTGAATTTTTAATTTTTAATTTTTAATTTTTAATTTTTAATTTTTAATATTTAATTTTTAATTTTTAATTTTTATTTTTAATTTTTAATTTTTAATTTTTAATTTTTAATTTTTAATTTTTAATTTTTAATTTTTAATTTTTAATTTTTAATTTTTAATTTTTAATTTTTAATTTTTAATTTTCAAATTTTAAATTTTAAATTTTAATTTTAAAATTTTAAATTTTAATTTTTAATTTTTTAATATTTAATTTTTAATTTCTAATTTTTAATTTTTTAATTTTTAATTTTTAATTTTTAATTTTTAATTTTTAATTTTTAATTTTTAATTTTTAATTTTTACGTTTTAAGTTTTAATTTTTAATTTTTAATTTTTAATTTTTAATTTTTAATTAATAATTTTAATTTTTAATTTTTAATTTTTAATTTTTAATTTTTAATTTTTTAATTTTTAGTTTTTAATTTTAAATTTTTAATTTTTAATTTTTAAATTTTAATTTTTAATTTTTGATTTTTAATTTTTAATTTTTTAAATTTTTAATTTTTAATTTTTAATTTTTAATTTTTAATTTTTAAATTTTTAATTTTTAATTTTTAATTTTTAATTTTTTAATTTTTAATTTTTAATTTTTAATTTTTAATTTTTAATTTTTAATTTTTAATTTTTAATTTTTAATTTTTAATTTTTAATTTTTAATTTTTAATTTTTAATTTTTTAATTTTTAATTTTTAATTTTTAATTTTTAATTTTTAATTTTTTAATTTTTAATTTTTAATTTTTAATTTTTAATTTTTAATTTTTAATTTTTAATTTTTAAATTTTAATTTTTTAATTTTTAATTTTTAATTTTTAATTTTTAATTTTTAATTTTTAATTTTTAATTTTTAATTTTTAATTTTAATTTTTAATTTTTAATTTTTAATTTTTAATTTTTAATTTTTAATTTTTAATTTTTAATTTTTAATTTTTAATTTTTTAATTTTTAATTTTTAATTTTTAATTTTTAATTTTTAATTTTTAATTTTTAATTTTTAATTTTTTAATTTTTAATTTTTAATTTTTAATTTTTAATTTTTAATTTTTAATTTTTAATTTTTAATTTTTAATTTTTAATTTTTAATTTTTAATTTTTAATTTTTAATTTTTAATTTTTAATTTTTAATTTTTAATTTTTAATTTTTTAATTTTTAATTTTTAATTTTTAATTTTTAATTTTTAATTTTTAATTTTTAATTTTTAATTTTTAATTTTTAATTTTTAATTTTTAATTTTTAATTTTTAATTTTTAATTTTTAATTTTTAATTTTTTAATTTTTTAATTTTAATTTTTAATTTTTAATTTTTAATTTTTAATTTTTAATTTTTAATTTTTAATTTTTCATTTTTAATTTTTAATTTTTAATTTTTAATTTTTATTTTTTAATTTTTAATTTTTAATTTTTAATTTTTAATTTTTAATTTTTAATTTTTAATTTTTAATTTTTAATTTTTAATTTTTAATTTTTAATTTTTGGTTTTTTAATTTTTAATTTTTAATTTTTTAATTTTTAATTTTTAATTTTTAATTTTTAATTTTTAATTTTTAATTTTTAATTTTTAATTTTTAATTTTTAATTTTTAATTTTTAATTTTTAATTTTTAATTTTTAATTTTTAATTTTTAATTTTTTAATTTTTAATTTTTAATTTTTAATTTTTAATTTTTAATTTTTAATTTTTAATTTTTAATTTTTAATTTTTAATTTTTAATTTTTAATTTTTAATTTTTAATTTTTAATTTTTAATTTTTAATTTTTATTTTTAATTTTTAATTTTTAATTTTTAATTTTTAATTTTTAATTTTTAATTTTATTTTTAATTTTTTATTTTTAATTTTTAATTTTTAATTTTTAATTTTTAATTTTTAATTTTTAATTTTTAATTTTTAATTTTTAATTTTTAATTTTTAATTTTTAATTTTTAATTTTAATTTTTAATTTTTAATTTTTAATTTTTAATTTTAATTTTTAATTTTTAATTTTAATTTTTAATTTTTAATTTTTAATTTTTAATTTTTAATTTTTAATTTTTAATTTTAATTTTTAATTTTTAATTTTTAATTTTTATTTTTATTTTTAATTTTTAATTTTTAATTTTTATTTTTAATTTTTAATTTTTAATTTTTAATTTTAATTTTTAATTTTTAATTTTAATTTTTAATTTTTATTTTTAATTTTTAATTTTTAATTTTTAATTTTAATTTTTAATTTTTAATTTTAATTTTTAATTTTTTAATTTTTAATTTTTAATTTTAATTTTAAATTTAATTTTTAATTTTTAATTTTTAATTTTTAATATTTAATTTTTAATTTTTAATTTTTAATTTTTAATTCTTAATTTTTAGTTTTTAATTTTTAATTTTTAATTTTTAATTTTTAATTTTTAATTTTTAATTTTTAATTTTTAATTTTTAATTTTTAATTTTTAATTTTTAATTTTTAATTTTTAATTTTTAATTTTTAATTTTTATTTTTAATTTTTAATTTTATATTTTTAATTTTTAATTTTTAATTTTAAATTTTTTATTTTTAATTTTTAATTTTAAATTTTTAATTTTTAGTTTTTAATTTTTAATTTTTAATTTTTAATTTTTAATTTTTAATTTTTAATTTTTAATTTTTAATTTTTAATTTTTAATTTTTATTTTTAATTTTTAATTTTTAATTTTTAATTTTTAATTTTTAATTTTTAATTTTTAATTTTTAAATTTTAATTTTTTATTTTTAATTTTTAATTTTTAATTTTTAATTTTTAATTTTTAATTTTTAATTTTTAATTTTAATATTAATTTTAATTTTTTAATTTTTAATTTTTAATTTTTAATTTTTAATTTTTAATTTTTAATTTTTAATTTTTAATTTTTAATTTTTAATTTTTAATTTTTAATTTTTAATTTTTAATTTTTAATTTTTAATTTTTAATTTTTAATTTTTAATTTTTAATTTTTAATTTTAAATTTTTAATTTTTATTTTTAATTTTTAATTTTTAATTTTTAATTTTAATTTTTAATTTTTAATTTTTAATTTTTAATTTTTAATTTTTAATTTTTTTAATTTTTAATTTTTAATTTTTAATTTTTTAATTTTTAATTTTTAATTTTTAATTTTTAATTTTTAATTTTTAATTTTTAATTTTTAATTTTTAATTTTTAATTTTTAATTTTTAATTTTTAAATGTGATTCTAAAAAACAAAAACAACAAAACAAACAAAAAAACAAACCAACCAACCAAACCAAA
>CAVMKG010000238.1:63022-65022 GCA_963682025.1 Cordilura impudica | reverse complement strand
ATTAAAAATTAAAAATTAAAAATTAAAAATTAAAAATTAAAAATTAAAAATTAAAAATTAAAAATTAAAAATTAAAAATTAAAAATTAAAAATTAAAAATTAAAAATTAAAAATTAAAAATTAAACGTTAAAAATTAAAAATTAAAAATTAAGCATTAAAAATTAAAAATAAAAACTAAAAATTGAAAATTAAAAATTAAAAATAAAAACTACAAATTTCAAATTACAAATTACAAATTACAAATTACAAATTACAAAATACAAATTACAAATTACAAATTACAAATTACAAATTACAAATTACAAATTACAAATTACAAATTACAAATTACAAATTACAAATTACAAATTACAAATTACAAATTACAAATTACAAATTACAAATTACAAATTACAAATTACAAATTACAAATTACAAATTACAAATTACAAATTACAAATTACAAATTACAAATTACAAATTACAAATTACAAATTACAAATTACAAATTACAAATTACAAATTACAAATTACAAATTAAAAATTAAAAATTGAAAATTAAAAATTAAAAATTAAAAATTAAAAATTAAAAATTAAAAATTAAAAATTAAAAATTAAAAATTAAAAATTAAAAATTAAAAATTAAAAATTAAAAATTAAAAATTAAAAATTAAAAATTAAAAATTAAAAATTAAAAAATAAAAATTAAAAGCTAAAAATTAAAAATTATAAATTTAAAATTAAAAATTAAAAATTAAAAATTAAAATTAAAAATTAAAAATTAAAAATTAAAAATTAAAAATTAAAAATTAAAAATTAAAAATTAAAAATTAAAAATTAAAAATTAAAAATTAAAAATTGAAAATTAAAAATTAAAAATTATAAATTAAAAATTAAAAATTAAAAATTAAAAATTAAAAATTAAAAATTAAAAATTAAAAATTAAAAATTAAAAATTAAAAATTAAAAATTAAAAATTAAAAATTAAAAATTAAAAATTAAAAATTAAAAATTAAAAATTAAAAATTAAAAATAAAAAATTCAAAATTAAAATTAAAAATTAAAAATTAAAAATTAAAAATTAAAAATTAAAAATTAAAAATTAAAAATAAAAATTAAAAATTAAAAATTAAAAATTAAAAATTAAAAATTAAAAATTAAAAATTAAAAATTAAAAATTAAAAATTAAAAATTAAAAATTAAAAATTAAAAATTAAAAATTAAAAATTAAAAATTAAAAATTAAAAATTAAAAATTAAAAATTAAAAATTAAAAATTAAAAATTAAAAATTAAAAATTAAAAATTAAAAATTAAAAATTAAAAATTAAAAATTAAAAATTAAAAATTAAAAATTAAAAATTAAAAATTAAAAATTAAAAATTAAAAATTAAAAATTAAAAATTAAAAATTAAAAATTAAAAATTAAAAATTAAAAATTAAAAATTAAAAATTAAAAATTAAAAATTAAAAATTAAAAATTAAAAATTAAAAATTAAAAATTAAAAATTATAAATTGAAAATTAAAAACTAAAAATTACAAATTAAAAAATAAAAAATAAAAATTAAAAATTAAAAACTATAAATTAAAAATTAAAAATTAAAAATTAAAAATTAAAAATGAAAAATAAAAAATTAAAAATTAAAAATTAAAAATTAAAATTTAAAAATTAAAAATTAAAAATTACAAATTAAAAATTAAAAATTAAAAACTAAAAATTAAAAATTAAAAATTAAAAGTTAAAAATTAAAAATTAAAAATTAAAAATTAAAAATTAAAAATTAAAAATTAAAAATTAAAAATTAAAAATTAAAAATTAAAAATTAAAAATTAAAAATTAAAAATTAAAAATTAAAAATTAAAAATTAAAAATTAAAAATTAAAAATTAAAAATTAAAAATTAAAAATTAAAAATTAAAAATTAAAAATTAAAAATTAAAAATTAAAAATTAAAAATTAAAAATTAAAAATTAAAAATTAAAAATTAAAAATTAAAAATTAAAAATTAAAAATTAAAAATT
>CAVMKG010000238.1:43022-53022 GCA_963682025.1 Cordilura impudica | reverse complement strand
TTAGCAAAATTTTTATTTTTAACTTTATGATTAGATAAATTTTATATTTAGTAAAATTATTATATTAGCACAATTTTATAATTAGCACAATTTTAAAATTAGTAAAAATTTTTAAATTTAATAAAAAATTTTAAACTTAGAAAATATTTATATACCTTACAAAATTTTTATTATTAAATAAACATTTACCACCTTATTGATGGAGTTGTTGGGCCGATGTAGCGCTACCGCCGGACGCCGTGGTTGTTTCTGCACTGTTTGCAGCCATTCCTGGAATTTTGATGATGTTTTGTTGTTCCTTTTTTTTTCAGGTTCTGACGATTTTCGTTGAGTTATTACAAATTTTAGTTTTGTCAACATTTATACAATTTGGTTTTAATACATTTTCGGTCAGAGATTTTTATTAAATTTTCTGGCTTTTTTTTTCAGGTTTTTACATTTTAGTTCTCTTTTTTTTTTTTTTTCTCTGATTTTAACACGTTTGTCAACCAAGGTTTTACAGTATAATTCAATATTACACAAAATTTAGTTCCTTTTTTTTTCAGTTTTTCGGATTTTACCGTTCAAAATTTACAATCTTTCTTTTCAATTAATTAAATTTTTGCTTTACCCTTTTTTAAAATTACACGTTTTTAAATTATGTTAATTTCCTTACAAATTCAATTTCACAGTTCTTTTGTTCAGATTGAGTTATTCCCTTTAATAAAATTCTTCCTTTTTTCACATAAAATCCAAATTATTACTTAGCACGTTGTTAGTTAAATGTTTAAAAAAACATATTTCCTTTTTTTTTTCCAGTTACCGATCTGCTCAAACTCGTCACCACTTTTCTACATCTCTTCTTGAACTTCCAAACTCGAATGAATTTTAAATTCTGGCGTCATCTTCATAACACCAATTATATTCTTTCTTTTTTTTCTCTGACCAGCACAACCAAAAAAATAAACCTGTTTTTTTTTGTATTACCTACGCTCACCCACTCATAGAATAGCCTATGTATGTCATTATGTAACTTTTTATCTCTTTATCCCTAATACACATAGATATACATACACTCGTTCATAATCTCACTCTTTTCGTAAAAAAAATACCAACTCATATTAAAAAGAGAGAGAGTAAGTGAGATTATTTAGTGAATGAAGGGGCAAGCTAATACCAATAGCTGAAAACCAAGTGGGAGAACGAGAAGGATTGCAAGCTGTAGTTGACCCATACATACATGAACAATCATGAATTCATATAAACAACGAAGAGACAAACAAATCGCTCCATTAATCAGTTTGCAAAAATAGAACAAAAAATTTTCCATTAATATGTTACCATATAAGGTGCTGTTTGCCGTACATACTTGAACTTGAAAAATAATTTCAAGATCAAGGTTATATTTTTTTTCTGCTTTCTTATTTTGCTTGTAACAGAAATTCTTTTGTAACAGTAAAGCGCAAAACAGATCACCGTCACAAAACAGATGGTTTTGATTTCCATGAAAGGAAAAATCAACTGAAAACGGATATGTAGGGTATTTACGCATTGGCTTTTTGCAAATCTTTCGCGTGATACATGCCAAGGTCTTTTCCGGCTAAATCCACCAATTTATAATTACAATAACCAATTTTCTTTAAAATTTTGGCCTTCAAAAATTTAGGGGCAAGTTTAGAATTATATGCAGAAGCTTTATTGCTCTGCGAAAAAATTCGTCGGTAAACCAATTCTCCTTCTGAAAAATTAACAGCCCTAGTTCTCAGATCGTAGTGTCTTTTGTTCACTTCATACGCTTTTTCTAAATTTTCGTGAACTTTCTGCCTAATGAAATGCAATTTATCCGAACGATCTAAGACATCCACGCCTTCTTCTAACAAATCTAAATTTTTTGAAATCTCATAGGATTGTCCGTGAGTCATCATTTGTTGTCCGAACAGAACATAATACGGCGAAAAGCCTAATGAACTGTGATATGAGCTTCTCAACGCGACTCCTATTTGGCTCAAATTCGTATCCCACGTACGCTGGTCTTTTCCCAAATACGAACGTATTCCAGCGATTATGGATCGATTTACCCGCTCAGAATTGTTAGACTGGGGTGAATAAACGGCAGTGAAGATATGTTGCACTCCATATTTGGTTAAAAAGCTTGCAAAAAGCGACGATCTAAATTGAGAACCGTTGTCTGTAATAACGACTTCAGGCACGCCGAATAAATGAAAGACATTTTTCTCAAGAAAATCAATAACCGAAGTGGTCGACATTTTCCGTAACGCTTTAAATAACGGATATTTTGTGAAGTGGTCTAATACCAAAAAAATAGCTACATTGCCAGCTTTTGACCGCGGATAAGGTCCAATAAAATCTAAATATAATCGTTGAAAAGGTCTAAACGATTTGGCTTGAACACCCATAGGTGGTTTTAAAACAAAATTTGGCGCTTTGCTTTGTTTGCAAATGTCGCAACTTAATACAAAGGATCTAACCTGAGTAGCCATATTGGGCCAATAAAAATTTCGCCTCAATCGTTCGAGGGTTTTTCCCACACCTCCATGTGCAAACATGGGTGGATTATGAGCGCGTTCGATCACACAAGAGGTAAGTTCCTGTGGAACCCACAACTTCCATGATCGAGCCTCTGAAAACTCATCGCGTGAAAACTCTACGCGTTTGTAGATGAAACCATCTACGACCTTTAAATCGGGCAAACGATTTTGATTGTTTTCGATATCAGCGATCAATTTAATATATTGTCCTGATGAAAAATATGGAGAAGATAAATCTATCTCTGGTTCTATCGTATCTAAGCTGTCAATGTTTGTAAAATTCAAGGGGTTTTCATTTTCGGACGGTAACCTCGATAATGCATCGGGAACAATATGTTCACTTCCCTACGGTGTAAAATCGAAAAGTTGAAACCTTGAAGTTTCATAGACCAACGAGCTAGCCGGCCATTTAGGTCTGCTTGACGCATTAACCATTTTAGTGAAGCGTGGTCCGTAATGACACAAAATTCGTGACCTTCTACATATTCTCTAAATTTTTCTATACTTAAAACTGCAGCAAGGCATTCGAGTTCGGTGATAGAGTAGTTCTGTTGGGCTCTATTTAATTTGTGCGAAAAAAATGCAATGGGCCTTTCGACACCATTTTCATCTTCTTGAGCCAAAACTCCACCGACTCCTGTTTTGCAAGCATCACAAGAAATGATGAAAGGTCGTTCGAAATTCGGTGTTATTAATAACGGAGCAGAGGTTAATTTTTCTTTGATTAAATCAAAGGACTTTTGCGCTTCAGGGTTCCAGACAAACGTTTTACATTTTTTTGTAAGGTCAGTTAACGGACTAGTTAGGGATGCAAAATTTTCCAAAAATCGTCTGTACCAACCTACAAGACCTAAAAATTGACGAACCTCTTTAGCTGATTTTGGTTCAGTTAACCCTTTAATGGCGGATACTTTACTGGGATCAGGTTTTATACACCCAGAACCAATTATATAACCTAAATATCGGACTTCCTTCATGCACCATTTGCATTTTGCAATATTTAACGTCAGACCGGCTTTGCGAATTAATTGTGCTACTTCGAGCAATAAAGAAATATGTTCTTCGAAATCATCGCTTACTAAGAGCAAATCGTGTAAATAAACGAAGACTCGATTTTTAAGATGCGGTGGAATAATAACATCCATTAATCGGCAAAGAGTCTGGGGTGCATTGGTTAAACCAAAAAGCATCACTTTAAATCGATATAAGGGTCGATTAGGAATGGTGAAGGCAGTCATATCACGAGATTTTTCTTCTAACCCAACTTGCCAAAAAGCGTGTTTTAAATCCAAAGATGAAATGAATTCTGCTTTAGGTAGTCTAGATAAAATTCCGTTGATTTTCGGTTGAGGCTAGGCATCGCGAATAGTTACACTATTTAATTTTCGAGAGTCCAGGCATAGTCTGAATTTTCCTTCTCTCTGGACGCAAGCTACAGGACTACTCCAAGAACAAGTAGGAAGGGCTTTTTCTATCACTCCAAGCGCCAACATGCGATCAACTTCGTCATGAATTTTCTTTTCTACTGCGGGAGAGACAGAAAAGTACCTTTGCTTGATGGGTTTGACTCCTGGCTCTATTTCAATCGAATGCTCTAAAATGTTGGTCTTACCTAAACCTTCTTTGTCAAAATCTGGAAAAATCTTTATAATTTGATCTAATCTATTTCGCTGTTCGTTGGTTAGAATATTCTCTTCGCAAACTTGATTAAGCTCTTCAATTTTTAATGGGCTGTTCCCAAAAATCATAGACATAAGTCCGAACGAATGCCAAAAATATATTCCTAAGTATACCTCATGGGTTAAATCTGGTATTATATAAAAACGTACTAATTTGGTAATATTTCGGTAGGTGACATTTGTTTCTACGAAACCTAAAATTTTATATCGCTGACCGCCAGCTGCTTCTACGAAATTAGAAAATTTTTTAAAAGGTAAATTCTTACCAAGAAAAGTTTTTGCAGCGGAACCACTTATGCAAGATCAAGAGGCGCCTGAATCCAAAAGGCCTAATAATTTCATTCCAAAGATATCAATATGGATATAGGGTCTTATGTCTGATTTTGACTTCTCAATAGATTCAATGCAACTTCGGACTTTAAACTTGTTTAATTTTAACATTTTATAAAAAATTCTAATTCGTAGAGTACTTCTTTTTACTTTATGAATTTGCGGGTTAAATTTCGCTGGGGTGTTAATCGATTCGCAGAAAATTCGTTTTCTAGCTAACTCATATAATCTAACTCTCTCATGGTATGGCTTGATGGGAAATAAAATTGGTTTAGACTTTTCCTTGTCATTTTTCAAAATTGTAAAATTGGTAAAATTGGTGGAATCGGTTTGTGTGCTACCTTCAGAGCTGGTCTTTAAAATTTCAGTGGAGTTGTCAATATTTTCAAATTGTTTTTCGCCTAAAGACGTATTTATTTGGTTCTCGAGCGGAAGCTGGTGTTGTTGCTGGCGCTCGCCTTGAAGTTTCCCTGACAATTTTCACATTGGGGTCTGTAGACACCTACGGTACCACATCCATAACAAAATATGGTTCTGTCTTCGAGACAGTCCGTATATCTGTGGCCTTCTTTTCTACAGTTCCAGCAGATATTAATTTTACGTTTAGCAGGGTCTTCTTTTGGTTTTCGAACCTCGCAAACTTCTTCAGGTGGGTTTTCATCAACGAATTCATCTTCTACGTCTATTTCATTAACTAGTCTTCTAAAATTCTTCGGGGCTCTGTCCAGTTCAAAACTTAGGGCTTCTCTTCTCAAAACTAAATGACGTAAATGAGAGACATTGTCAATTTGGAGGTAAAATAGTTCTCTCCTCAAATGAGGTCTTAAATTTCTCCTTAAAATTTCAGTCAATTCATGTTCATTTAGAGGATATCTGAGGCGATCGCAAAGCTGCAGAATGGCATGATGGAAGTCGTCAAAGCTTTCATTAGCATTTTGTTTTCGGTCTCTGATCATTTCTCTGATATCTAAGTCAGATAAATGATCGCTAAAATGATTTTTAAGAGCCCTGCACAAATCTTCCCATTCGATTCTATCGACGGTGCTGCGATATCGCCAATACCATTCTTTAGCTTTGGACGTAAACAAAATGTGACAATGGTCACTTAATAACCTGAAATCTCCCGCTAAACAGTCTTTTGTCAAAGAATTAACCATATAAATAAATTTCTCTACCGGTAACCCGGTGGTGTATCCATTAAAAGTTATGTTCCAACTATTAGTCAGACTTGCAATCTTCCCACTATTGTTAAGGGCAACGGACGATAATGATGCTCTCTCACGACTTGCGGTTACAGACGGGTGAGTTGAAGGAGGCCTAATATTACGCGGAGGGACGAAAGTAGGTTCATGGGGAACCTGATGAAAAGACGGTGCTGAAAAATTTCGAGGGACGGACGCATTCGGAAGGATCTCTCTGGGCCATTCAGGCTCTCTATTCGCGCTAAGGTTTACGCTTGAGAATTGCTGGGACAATCTTTCCACTACGGCGTGAAGCTTATTTATTTCGCCTTGGAAACTATTTTCTATTTTGGATCTAATACGATCCTCTAAACTCTCTCTTCCTTCGCTAGTCTGACCTGGGGAAATATTTCGGTTAGCATTGAACTCTGCATTTCTTTCCTTTCTGCTGGATAAAATTCTTTCCGCGGTTTTCGGAATCGTTCCAGTATTAACTGGTAAACTTTCATTATTAACTCGGACGGAATGTTTTAACAAACTACTTTTAGTGACAGTTTTGTTACATTGCGGACAACCAGTGGAAACGTTTAGAAAATTAAACATGCACTCTTGGTGAAAGATGTGCCTACACCTGGTAGAAACTAAGTTACTGGTATGATCGTAACTTTCTTGGCATATCAAACAAACGTTCTCAGCCAAAGCCGAAGCTAAACTTCCTGGACTATGTCGTACCGCCATGATGTCGGACTAAATATAAAAATTTTAAACGAATATATATTCGGACAATATAATGAATGAATGAAATGAGTGTTGGTATAACGACAATGATTGCAAAGGTAATGAGATGTTACACAATTTAATAATATAAATGAAATTCAATGTGTTCTCATAGAACAAATGTAGGCTGTAAAAAAAATGAGCAGGTTAACATTGAGTTGGGCTGGGCTAGGTAAAGTTCAAAAGAAGTTAATGGGAAATATTTAAGCAAAATTGATTACAATTTTAGTTCTAAGTGAACAAAGGTGGTACGGCCCACAAATGTGAATTTTATGAATTCCAAAAAAAATTTTATAATTTACGTTAATTTAAATTTACGAAAAATTTGACTTCACGTCGAAAAGGGAATGAAATTCAGTGAAAAAAAGTGATTACAAAAGTTAGTTAAAAATTGATCAAAAGTTGGAGTTTTTAATCGAACCCACGCAAAAGATTAAATTTTCAAATAAGCTTCAAAGCAGACTTAAATTTTACAAAAATTATAAAAAAGTTTCAATATGAGTTCCATTAAAGTTAGCAAAAATTTCAAAATTAAAGGTCAGAAAAGTCTTTTAAAATTTCAAAATTAAGTTTCAATAAATTTTCAAAATTTCTATATAAAGTTTTAATATAATTTTCAATATAAATTTAATATAATTTCATCAAAATTTCAAACCAGTTCAAATACAATTCTTAATGTCAAAAAAAATTCTAAAAATTTCAATATGCTTTTCAATAGAGTTAAAATTCAATAAATTGTTAGTAAATTTTTCATGTATAGTTTTCAATATAAATTTAATATAATTCAATATAGTATTTCAATATAATTTTTCAATATTTTAATTTTCAATATAGCTTTTCACTATAGTTTTCAATATAACTTTCCATATAAACTTCATAAAGATTTCCACAAAAATTTTCAATATACTTTTCAATATATTTTCAAAAAAATTTCAATAAATTGTCAACCCAATGTAGTTATCCAAAACCAAACCAATCATTTAAAAAAAAACCGTAAGTAAGTATGACCATCCATCAAAATTAAAAATTTTAAAATTTTATACTTGTGATTCTAAGTTTCTTTTCGATTGTTTGCAGCTATTTCGGTACTATAAAAATCATTTTGGACAAGTAACCGGTTCGTCTAGATCGAAGTTCTTGTATTCCAAAAACGACCTTTAATGACCAAAGCAAACGGATACCACAAAAATCAAATTAAAAAAATTGTTGAAATGTGAACTCAAATGTCAAACAAGTTTCCATTTCGGTTAATGTAAATAGGGATATACCCATATTTAATTTAAATTCCAGAAATATCAGCAAGTATGACTTCACGAACACGGATACAAAAAAGATTAGGATTAAGGAACAATGTGCTTTCCCGGTGCACAGATGTTAAAAAATTGAAATAAATTATTAAGTTCCTTTTTAGAAAAAATTATGAATTAAAAAAAGAAAAAAAAAATCCGGTCTATTGTTTCGGGCCCCACGTTGGGCGCCATTTCTGTAATGGTGCGCAACGTGGTAATCGAAATTTATCATCTTATCGAGCCCCATGTTGGGCGCCATTTCTGTAATGGTGCGCAACGTGGTTATCGAAAATTATCATCTTATCGAGCCCCACGTTGGGCGCCATTTCTGTAATGGTGCGCAACGTGGTTATCGAAATTTAACAACTTATCGAGCCCCACGTTGGGCGCCATTTCTGTAATGGTGCGGCGTTGGTGGAAGATCCGCTTCCGTTTCCCTGAGCCTTTGCTGGTCGCACGTGCTGGCGTAGGGGCCTAGCTCGCCGGATGGGTGGGGTCTTGCTCAGGCCCAGGGAAACCGCACTACAGATTTTCACGTGCGATTTACAAAAAAACTGTCAATTAACACGGATGCTAAAGGATGGATGTTCATACTTACTTGGGGATTGGGGACGAGGTGTTCTGCCCCTTTAGCCCTCCCTACCATGTTACCTCGACTCCATCTCAATTGGAGGTAACCCACTGCAATAAAAAGATTAGGTTTGGTTTGGTTTTCTACATGGGGTTTTCAAATTTTATTTATTTTACTTTCATTTCAAGGTTATAATTTTAAATTAAGTTTAGCAAAATTTAATTTTAGGGAAATTTTAATTTTAGGAAAATTTTTAAATTTAGCTCAATTTTAATTTTAGAAGAATTTTTAAATTTTAGCAAAATCTTGTTTTAGGAAAATATTAGCAAAATTTTTATTTTTAACTTTATGATTAGATAAATTTTATATTTAGTAAAATTATTATATTAGCACAATTTTATAATTAGCACAATTTTATAATTAGCACAATTTTAAAATTAGTAAAATTTTTAAAGTTAATAAAAAATTTTAAACTTAGAAAATATTTATATACCTTACAAAATTTTTATTAGGAAATAATATGTGTATTTTGGATATAAAAAAAATAAATAAACATTTACCACCTTATTGATGGAGTTGTTGGGCCGATGTAGCGCTACCGCCGGACGCCGTGGTTGTTTCTGCACTGTTTGCAGCCATTCCTGGAATTTTGATGATGTTTTGTTTCCTTTTTTTTCAGGTTCTGACGATTTTCGTTGAATTATTACAAATTTTAGTTTTGTCAACATTTATACAATTTGGTTTTAATACATTTTCGGTCAGAGATTTTTATTAAATTTTCAGGCTTTTTTTTTTTTTTCAGGTTTTTACATTTTAGTTCTCTTTTTTTTTCTTTTCTCTGATTTTAACACGTTTTTCAACCAAGGTTTTACAGTATAATTCAATATTACACAAAATTTAGTTCCTTTTTTTTTCAGTTTTTCGGATTTTACCGTTCAAAATTTACAATCTTTCTTTTCAATTAATTAAATTTTTGCTTTACCCTTTTTTAAAATTACACGTTTTTAAATTATGTTAATTTCCTTACAAATTCAATTTCACAGTTCTTTTGTTCAGATTGAGTTATTCCCTTTAATAAAATTCTTCCTTTTTTCACATAAAATCCAAATTATTACTTAGCACGTTGTTAGTTAAATGTTTAAAAAAACATATTTCCTTTTTTTTTTCCAGTTACCGATCTGCTCAAACTCGTCACCACTTTTCTACATCTCTTCTTGAACTTCCAAACTCGAATAAATTTTAAATTCTGGCGTCATCTTCATAACACCAATTATATTCTTTCTTTTTTTTTCTCTGACCAGCACAACCAAAATAATAAACCTGTTTTTTTTTTTGTATTACCTACGCTCACCCACTCATAGAATAGCCTATGTATGTCATTATGTAACTTTTTATCTCTTTATCCCTAATACACATAGATATACATACACTCGTTCATAATCTCACTCTTTTCGTAAAAAAAATACCAACTCATATTAAAAGGAGAGAGAGTAAGTGAGATTATTTAGTGAATGAAGGGGCAAGCTAATACCAATAGCTGAAAACCAAGTGGGAGAACGAGAAGGATTGCAAGCTGTAGTTGACCCATACATACATGAACAATCATGAATTCATATAAACAACGAAGAGACAAACAAATCGCTCC
>CAVMKG010000238.1:37500-42822 GCA_963682025.1 Cordilura impudica | reverse complement strand
ATTAATCAGTTTGCAAAAATAGAACAAAAAATTTTCCATTAATATGTTACCATATAAGGTGTTGTTTGCCGTACATACTTGAACTTGAAAAATAATTTCAAGATCAAGGTTATATTTTTTTTCTGCTTTCTTATTTTGCTTGTAACAGAAATTCTTTTGTTACAGTAAAGCGCAAAACAGATCACCGTCACAAATTAAAAATTAAAAATTAAAAATTAACAATAAAAACTACAAATTACAAATTAAAAATTAAAAATTTAAAATTAAAAATTAAAAATTAAAAAATTAAAAATTAAAAATTAAAAATTAAAAATTAAAAATTTAAATTTAAAAATTAAAAATTAAAAATTAAAAAATAAAAATTAAAAATTAAAAATAAAAAAAAAAAATTAAAATTAAAAATTAAAAATTAAAAATTAAAAACTAAAAATTAAAAATAAAAACTACAAATTACAAATTACAAATTAAAAATTAAAAATTAAAAATTAAAAATTACAAATTACAAATTAAAAGTTAAAAGTTAAAAATTAAAAATTATAAATTAAAAATTAAAAATTAAAAATTAAAGGTTAAAAATTAAAAATTAAAAATTAAAGGTTAAAAATTAAAAATTAAAAATTAAAAATTAAAAATTAAAAATTAAAAACTTAAAATTTAAAATTTTAAATTTAAAATTTAAAAATTAAAATTTAAAATTTAAAATTTAAAATTTAAAATTAAAAATTATAAATTAAAAATTAAAAATTAAAAATTTTAAATTAAATTAAAATAAAAACTACAAATTAGAAATTACTAATTAAAAATTAAAAATTAAAAAATTAAAAATTAAAAATTAAAATTTAAAAATCAAAAATTAAAAATTAAAAATTTTAAATTAAAAATTAAAAATTAAAAATTAAAAACTAAAAACTAAAAATTAATAATTAAAAACAAAGACTACAAATTACAAATAACAAATTAAAAATTAAAAATTACAAATTAAAAGTTAAAAATTAAAAATTATAAATTAAAAATTAAAAATTAAAGGTTAAAAATTAAAAATTAAAAATTAAAAATTAAAAATTAAAAATTAAAAATTAAAAATTAAAAATTAAAAATTAAAAATTAAAAATTAAAAATAAAACCTACAAATTACAAATTACAACTTACAAATTAAAAATTAAAAATTAAAAATTATAAATTAAAATTTAAAAATAAAAAATAAAAAATTAAAAATTAAAAATTAAAAATTAAAAATTTAAAATTTAAAATTTAAAATTTAATATTAAAAATTAAAAATTAAAAATTAAAAATTAAAAATTAAAAATAAAAATTAAAATTAAAATTAAAAATTAAAAATAAAACCTACAAATTACAAATTACAAATTACAACTTACAAATTAAAAATTAAAAATTCAAATTTAAAAACTATATATTAAAAATTAAAAATAAAAAATGAAAAATTAAAAATTAAAAATTCAAAATTAAAAATTAAAAATAAAAATTACAAATCACAAATTACAAATAACAAATTAAAAATTAAAAATTAAAAACTATAAACTAAAATTAAAGATTATAAATTATAAATTAAAAATTTAAAATTAAAAATTAAAAATTAAAAATTGAAAATTAAAAATTAAAATTTAAAAATAAAAAATTAAAATTTAAAAAATAAAAATTAAAAATAAAAAATTAAAAATTAAAAATTAAAAATTAAAAATTAAAAAATAAAAATAAAAAGTTAAAAATAAAAAATTAAAAATTAAAAATTAAAAATTAAAAATTAAAAATTAAAATTAAAAATTAAAAATTAAAAATTAAAAATTAAAAATTAAAAATTAAAAATTAAAAATTAAAAACTCAAAATTAAAAATTAAAAATTACAAATCACAAATTAAAAATTAAAAGGTAAAAATTAAAAATTCAAAATTTAAAATTAAAAATTATAAATTAAAAATTAAAATTAAAAATTAAAAATTAAAAATTAAAAATTAAACATTAAAAATTAAAAATTAAAAATTAAAAATTAAACATTAAAAATTAAAAAATAAAAATTAAAAATTTAAAATTAAAAATTAAAAATTAAAAATTAAAAAAAAAATAAAAATTAAAAATTAAAAATTAAAAATTAATAATTAAAAATTAAAAATTAAAAATTAAAAATTAAAAATTAAAAATTAAAAATTAAAAATTAAAAATTAAAAATTAAAAATTAAAAATTAAAAATTAAAAATTAAAAATTAAAAACTAAAAATTAAAAATAAAAACTACAAATTACAAATTAAAAATAACAAATTAAAAATTAAAAATTAAAATTACAAATTAAAAGTTAAAAATTAAAAATTATAAATTAAAAATTAAAAATTAAAAATTAAAAATTAAAAATTTTAAATTTTAAATTAAATTAATATAAAAACTACAAATTAGAAATTACTAATTAAAAATTAAAAATTAAAAACTAAAAATTAAAAATTAAAAAATTAAAAATTAAATATTAAATATTAAAAATTAAAAATTAAAAATTAAAAATTAAAAATTAAAAATTAAAAATTAAAAATTAAAAATTAAAAATTAAAAATTAAAAATTAAAATTTAAAAATCAAAAATCAAAAATTAAAAATTAAAAATTTAAAATTAAAAATTAAAAATAAAAAATTAAAAATTAAAAACTAAAAATTAAAAAATAAAAATTAAAAATAAAGACTACAAATTACAAATAACAAATTAAAAATTAAAAATTACAAATTAAAAGTTAAAAATTAAAAATTAAAAATTATAAATTATAAATTAAAAATTAAAAATTAAAAAATAAAGGTTAAAAATTAAAAATTAAAAATTAAAAATTAAAAATTTAAAATTAAAAATTAAAAATTAAAAATTAAACATTAAAAATTAAAAATTAAAAATAAAACCAACAAATTACAAATTACAACTTACAAATTAAAAATTAAAAATTAAAAACTATAAATTAAAATTTAAAAATAAAAAATAAAAAATAAAAAATTAAAAATTTAAAATTTAAAATTTAAAATTAAAAATTAAAAATTAAAAATTAAAAATTAAAAATTAAAAATCAAAAATTAAAATTAAAATTAAAATTAAAAATTAAAAATTAAAAATTAAAAATTAAAAATTAAAAATTAAAAATTAAAAATTAAAAATTAAAATTTAAAAATAAAAAATTAAAATTTAAAAAATAAAAATTAAAAATAAAAAATTAAAAATTAAAAATTAAAAAATAAAAATAAAAAGTTAAAAATAAAAAATTAAAAATTAAAAATTAAAATTAAAAATTAAAAATTAAAAATCAAAAATTAAAATTAAAATTAAAATTAAAAATTAAAAATTAAAAATTAAAAATTAAAATTTAAAAATAAAAAATTAAAATTTAAAAAATAAAAATTAAAAATAAAAAATTAAAAATTAAAAATTAAAAAATAAAAATAAAAAGTTAAAAATAAAAAATAAAAATTAAAAATTAAAATTAAAAATTAAAAATTAAAAATTAAAAATTAAAAATTAAAAATTAAAAATTAAAAATTAAAAATTAAAAATTAAAAATTAAAAACTCAAAATTAAAAATTAAAAATTACAAATGACAAATTAAAAATTAAAAGGTAAAAATTAAAAATTCAAAATTTAAAATTAAAAATTATAAATTAAAAATTAAAATTAAAAATTAAAAATTAAAAATTAAAAATTAAAAATTAAAAATTAAAAATTAAAAATTAAAAATTAAAAATTAAACATTAAAAATTAAAAATTAAAAATTAAAAATTAAAAATTAAAAATTAAAAATTAAAAATTAAAAATTAAAAATTAAACATTAAAAATTAAAAATTAAAAATTAAAAATTAAAAATTTAAAATTAAAAATTAAAAATTAAAAAAAAAATTAAAAATTAAAAATTAAAAATTAATAATTAAAAATTAAAAATTAAAAATTAAAAATTAAAAATTAAAAATTAAAAATTAAAAATTAAAAATTAAAAATTAAAAATTAAAAATTAAAAACTAAAAATTAAAAATAAAAACTACAAATTACAAATTAAAAATAACAAATTAAAAATTAAAAATTAAAAATTAAAAATTACAAATTAAAAGTTAAAAATTAAAAATTATAAATTAAAAATTAAAAATTAAAAATTAAAAATTAAAAATTAAAAATTAAAAATTAAAAATTAAAAATTAAAAATTTTAAATTAAAAATTAAAAATTAAAAACTAAAAACTAAAAGTTAATAATTAAAAATAAAGACTACAAATTACAAATAACAAATTAAAAATTAAAAATTACAAATTAAAAGTTAAAAATTAAAAATTATAAATTAAAAATTAAAAATTAAAGCTTAAAAATTAAAAATTAAAAATTAAAAATTAAAAATTAAAAATTAAAAATTAAAAATTAAAAATTAAAAACAAAACCTACAAATTACAAATTACAAATTACAAATTACAACTTACAAATTAAAAATTAAAAATTAAAAATTAAAAATTAAAAATTATAAATTAAAATTTAAAAATAAAAAATAAAAAATTAAAAATTAAATATTAAAAATTTAAAATTTAAAATTTAAAATTTAAAATTTAAAATTTAAAATTTAAAATTTAAATTTTAAAATTTAAAATTTAATATTAAAAATTAAAAATTAAAAATCAAAAATTAAAATTAAAATTAAAAATTAAAAATAAAACCTACAAATTACAAATTACAATTTACAAATTACAAATTACAACTTACAAATTAAAAATTAAAAATTAAAAATTAAAATTTAAAAACTATAAATTAAAAATTAAAAATAAAAAATGAAAAATTAAAAATTAAAAATTCAAAATTAAAAATTAAAAATAAAAATTACAAATTACAAATTACAAATAACAAATTAAAAATTAAAAATTAAAAACTATAAACTAAAATTAAAGATTATAAATTATAAATTAAAAATTTAAAATTAAAAATTAAAAATTAAAAATTGAAAATTAAAAATTAAAAATTAAAATTGAAAAATAAAAAATTAAAATTTAAAAAATAAAAATTAAAAATAAAAAATTAAAAATTAAAAATTAAAAATTAAAAATTAAAAAATAAAAATAAAAAGTTAAAAATAAAAAATTAAAAATTAAAAATTAAAATTAAAAATTAAAAATTAAAAATTAAAAATTAAAAATTAAAAATTAAAAATTAAAAATTAAAAATTAAAAATTAAAAATTAAAAATTAAAAATTAAAAACTCAAAATTAAAAATTAAAAATTACAAATCACAAATTAAAAATTAAAAGGTAAAAATTAAAAATTCAAAATTTAAAATTAAAAATTATAAATTAAAAATTAAAATTAAAAATTA
>CAVMKG010000238.1:10000-12500 GCA_963682025.1 Cordilura impudica | reverse complement strand
CCCTTTGTCCAATCAAAAATTTATATAGCATATTATTCCTTCCAGAGTCACAGTAACACGCTCTGAAAATTTCAGGAAGATCGGTTATTTGGTTTGGCCTCCTATAAAGCACAAACAAACACACATACTACCAAATAAAAAAATCCGTTGGAAGGAACAAATTTGTACAGAGAAAAAAAGTTTAAAACTTTCAAACAAAATTTGGCGTGAAAAGGGGCGTGAAAGGGGGCGTGGCGTAAGAAATGTTTATTTCTACCTCGCCTGGAGTATAATGTGTATACAATTTGAAGTAAATCTGTTAAAAACTATATGGGAGCAATTACATAATTTTAAAAAAGTGGGCGTAAAAGTGGGCGTGGTCAAAAAAAGTACCCTATTAATCATGCCAGAGTCCCAGTTAAATGCTGTGAAAATTTCAGGAAGATCCGTCCAGAGGTTTGGTCTCCTATAAGGTACACACAAACAAACAAACAAACAAAAAAACAAACACACATTCAATTTTATATATATAGATAAATTAAAAAATAAAAAAAAAATTAAAAACTAAAAATTTAAAAATAAAAATTAAAAATTAAAAACTAAAAACTAAAAATTAAAAATTAAAAATTAAAAATTAAAAATTAAAAATTAAAAGTTAAAAATTAAAAATTAAAAATTAAAAGTTAAAAGTTAAAAATTAAAAATTAAAAATTATAAATTATAAATTAAAAATTAAAAATAAAAAATTAAAAATTAAAAAATGAAAACTAAAAATTAAAAATTAAAAATTAAAAATTAAAAATTAAAAATTAAAATTAAAAATTAAAAATTTAAAATTAAAAATTAAAAATTAAAAATTAAAAATTAAAATTAAAAATTAAAAATTTAACATTAAAAATTAAAAATTAAAAATTAAAAATTAAAAGTTAAAAATTAAAAATTAAAAATTAAAAATTAAAAATTAAAAATTAAAAATTAAAAAATAAAAATTAAAAATTAAAAATTAAAAATTAAAAATTAAAAATTCAATATTAAAAATTAAAAATTAAAAATTAAAAATTAAAAATTAAAAATTAAAAAATAGTAATTAAAAATTTAAAATTAAGAATAAAAACTACAAATTACAAATTACAAATTACAAATTACAAATTACAAATTAAAAATTTAAAATTCAAAGGTAAAAATTAAAAATTTTAAGTTAAAAATTAAAAATTAAAAATTAAAAATTAAAAATTAAAAATTAAAAATTAAAAATTAAAAAATAAAAATTAAAAATTAAAAATTAAAAATTAAAAATTAAGAATTAAAAATTAAAAATTGAAAATTGAAAATTAAAAAATAAAAATTAAAAATTAAAAATTAAAAACTAAAAACTAAAAATTAAAAATTAAAAAATAAAAAATTAAAAATTAAAAATTAAAACTTTAAAATTAAAATTAAAAATGAACAATTAAAAATTAAAAATTAAAAATTAAAAATTAAAAATTAAAAATTAAAAATTAAAAATTAAAAATTAAAGATTAAAAATTAAAATTTAAAAATTAATAATTAAAACTTAAAAAATTAAAAATTAAAAATTAAAATTAGTTTCATTAAAATCACACCATAAATAAGAATATTCGAAATAACTTTACCCAGCGCCACCTATCGGGTCCATTTATACATACAAAAATTTCTTATGACGAAACATACGTTCATTCTGAATTGCAGTCAAATCGCGCTGAAAGTAAAAATTTTTGTTTTTAACTTGACCCCAACGCCAGCTAGAGGGTTAAAACTAAAAGAGCTCGAACCGAACCTATGCTGGAAATCCTACCTCGACAGCTCTTATGGTTCCGGAGATCATTCGTTACAATCGAATGCATCAACGTTTTTATATATACGCCACGCCCCTTTGCCCACTAACAACTTTATATAGCTAAGGTCTTATTATTTCGCAAAAATATCCTTTTGTGAAAATTTCATGACGATCCTTCCAGTAGTTTAGAAGATATTACGATTTTTTATTTTTCTAAAAAGGGGCGTGGTCCCGCCCACTTTTCTTCTTGTATGTATTTCTATTCATGCTAATACCATATGTACCAAATATGACTGCTGTAGGTAAAAAAATTCCCGTGATATGACTTTTTCAAATTTTTGGTTATATGGGCGTGGCACCGCCCCTTTGTCCAATCAAAAATTTATATAGCATATTATTCCTTCCAGAGTCACAGTAACACGCTCTGAAAATTTCAGGAAGATCGGTTCTTTGGTTTGGCCTCCTATAAAGCACAAACAAACACACATTCATTTTTATATATATAGATAGATTGAAAGCAGATTAATTATGATTTAAGATAAAATGGGGCGAAAAAGGGGGACTTGGTAATAAAAAAATGGCTACCTTACCTGTAGATAAAAAGTGTATAAAACTTTAGATAAATACATATTACAAAAAAATTATTTTGTATAGCAAACATTGTTAGTGGTATAAGTAAAAAAAAAGGGGGCGGTGAAATGGGCGTGGTTCATAGTTATATGG
>CAVMKG010000238.1:0-5000 GCA_963682025.1 Cordilura impudica | reverse complement strand
TAAAAATTAAAAATTAAAAATTAAAAATTAAAAATTAAAATTTAAAAATTAAAAATTAAAAATTAAAAATAAAACCTACAAATTACAAATTTCAATTTACAAATTACAAATTATAACTTACAAATTAAAAATTAAAAATTAAAAATTAAAAATTAGAAACTATAAATTAAAAATTAAAAATAAAAATTGAAAAATTAAAAATTAAAAATTCAAAATTAAAAATTTAAAATAAAAACTACAAATTACAAATTACAAATTACAAATTACAAATTACAAATTACAAATTACAAATTACAAATTACAAATTACAAATTACAAATTACAAATTACAAATTACAAATTACAAATTACAAATTACAAATTACAAATTACAAATTACAAATTACAAATTACAAATTACAAATTACAAATTACAAATTACAAATTACAAATTACAAATTACAAATTACAAATTACAAATTACAAATTACAAATTACAAATTAAAAATTAAAAACTAAGAACTAAAATTAAAAATTATAAATTATAAATTAAAAATTTAAAATTAAAAACTAAAAATTGAAAATTAAAAATTAAAAATAAAAAATTAAAATTTAAAAAATAAAAATTAAAAATTAAAAATAAAAAATTAAAAATTAAAAATTAAAAATTAAAATTAAAAATTAAAAAATAAAAATTAAAATTAAAAATAAAAAATTAAAAATTAAAAATTAAAAATTAAAAATTAAAAATTAAAAATTAAAAATTAAAAATTAAAAATTGAAAATTAAAAATTAAAAATTAAAAATTAAAAACTAAAAATTAAAAATTTAAAAATTAAAAATTAAAAATTAAAAATTTAAAATTAAAAATTAAAAATTAAAAATTAAAAATTAAAAATTAAAAAATTAAAAATTAAAAATTAAAAATTAAAAACTAAAATTTAAAATTAAAAAATTACAAATCACAAATTAAAAATTAAAAGGTAAAAATTAAAAATTAAAAATTAAAAATTAAAAATTAAAAATTAAAAATTAAAAATTAAAAATTAAAAATTAAAATTAAAAATTAAAAATTAAAAATTAGAAATTAAAAATTAAAAATTAAAAATTAAAAATAAAAATAATAAAAAATTAAAAATTAAAAATTAAAAATTAAAAATTAAAATTTAAAAATTAAAAATTAAAAATTAAAATTAAAAATTAAAAATTAAAAATTAAAAATTAAAAATTAAAAATTAAAAATTAAAAATTAAAAATTAAAAATTAAAAATTAAAAATTAAAAATTAAAATTAAAAATTAAAAATTAAAAATTAAAA
This sequence comes from Cordilura impudica, assembly GCA_963682025.1. NCBI lineage: Eukaryota > Metazoa > Arthropoda > Insecta > Diptera > Scathophagidae > Cordilura > Cordilura impudica. The sequence goes on along the minus strand of CAVMKG010000238.1, from coordinate 3,704 downwards.
ATTAAAAATTAAAAATTAAAAATTAAAAATTAAAAATTAAAAATTAAAAATTAAAAATTAAAAATTAAAAATTAAAAATTAAAAATTAAAAATTAAAAATTAAAAAATTAAAAATTAAAAATTAAAAATTAAAAATTAAAAATTAAAAATTAAAAATTAAAAATTAAAAATTAAAAATTAAAAATTAAAAATTAAAAACTAAAAACTTAAAAATTAAAAATTAAAAATAAAGACCACAAATTACAAATAAAAAATTAAAAATGAAAAATTACAAATTAAAAGTTAAAAATTAAAAATTATAAATTAAAAATTAAAAATAAAAATTAAAAATTAAAGGTCAAAAATTAAAAATTAAAAATAAAACCTACAAATTACAAATTACAAATTACAAATTACAAATTACAACTTACAAATTAAAAATTAAAAACTCTAAATTAAAATTTAAAAATAAAAAATAAAAAATTAAAAATTAAATATTTAAAATTTAAAATTTAAAATTTAAAATTTAAAATTTAAAATTTAAAATTTAAAATTTAAAATTTAAAATTTAAAATTTATAATTTAAAATTTAAAAATTAAAAATCAAAATCAAAAATTAAAAATTAAAATTAAAAATTAAAAATTAAAAATTAAAAATTAAAAATTAAAAATTAAAAAATTAAAAATTAAAAATTAAAAATTAAAAATTAAAAATTAAAAATTAAAAATTAAAAATTAAAAATTAAAAATTAAAAATTAAAACTTAAAAATTAAAAATTAAAAATTAAAAATTAAAAATTAAAAATTAAAAATTAAAAATTAAAAAATTAAAAATTAAAAATTAAAAATTAAAAATTAAAAATTAAAAATTAAAAATTAAAAATTAAAAATTAAAAATTAAAAATTAAAAATTAAAAATTAAAAATTAAAAATTAAAAATTAAAAATTAAAAATTAAAAATTAAAAATTAAAAATTAAAAATTAAAAATTAAAAATTAAAAATTAAAAATTAAAAATTAAAAATTAAAAATTAAAAATTAAAAATTAAAAATTAAAAATTAAAAATTAAAAATTAAAAATTAAAAATTAAAATTAAAAATTAAAATTAAAATTAAAAATTAAAAATTAAAAATTAAAAATTAAAAATTAAAAATTAAAAATTAAAAATTAAAAATTAAAAATTAAAAATTAAAAATTAAAAATTAAAAATTAAAAATTAAAAATTAAAAATTAAAAATTAAAAATTAAATATTAAAAATTAGAAATTAAAAATTAAAAATTAAAAATTAAAAATTAAGAATTAAAAATTAAAAATTAAAAATTAAAATTAAAAATTAAAAATTAAAAATTAAAAATTAAAAATTAAAAATTAAAAAATTAAAAATTAAAAATTAAAAATTAAAAATTAAAAAATTAAAAATTAAAAATTAAAATTTAAAATTTAAAATTAAAATTAAAAATTAACAATAAAAATTAAAAATTAAAAATTTAAAATAAATAAATAAAAATTAAAAATTAAAAATTGAAAATTAAAAATTAAAAATTGAAAATAAAAATTAAAAATTAAAAATTAAAAATTAAAAATTAAAAATTAAAAATTAAAAATTAAAAATTAAAAATTAAAAATTAAAAATTAAAAATTAATAAAAATTAAAAATTAAAAATTAAAAATTAAAAATTAAAAATTAAAAATTAAAAAATAAAAATTAAAAATTAAAAATTTAAAAATTTAAAATTTAAAATTAAAAATTAAAAGTTAAAAATTAAAATTTAAAAATTAACAATTAAAAATTAAAAATTAAAAACTAAAAATTAAAAATTAAAAATTAAAAATTAAAAATTTAAAAATTAAAAATTAAAAATTAAAAATTAAAAATTAAAAATAAAAACAACAAATTACAAATTACAAATTAAAAATTAAAAGTTAAGAGTTTAAAAATTAAAAATTATAAATTAAAAATTAAAAATTAAAAATTTAAAATTAAAGGATAAAAATTAAAAATTACAAATTAAAAATTAAAACTTAACAATTAAAAATTAAAAATTAAATATTAAAAATCAGAAAATAGAAATTAAAAATTAAAAATTAGTAATTAAAAATTAGAAATTAGTAATTAAAAAAGTTTTAAAATTAAAAATAAAAAATTAAAAATTAAAAATTAAAAGTTAAAAATTAAAAATTAAAAATTAAAATAAAAATTTAAAATATAAATTAAAAATTCAAAATTAAAAATAAAAAATTAAAAATTAAAAATTAAAAAATAAAAATTAAAAACTAAAAACTAAAAATTAAAAATTAAAAATTAAAAGTTAAAAATAAAAATTAAAAATAAAAACTACAAATTACAAATTACAAATTAAAATTAAAAATTAAAAATTAAAAATTAAAAAATTAAAATTAAAAATTAAAAATTAAAAATTAAAAAATTAAAAATTAAAAATTAAAAATTAAAAATTAAAAATTAAAAATTAAAAATTAAAAATCAAAAATTAAAAATTAAAAATTAAAAATTAAAAATTAAAAATTAAAAATTAAAAATTAAAAATTAAAAATTAAAAATTAAAAATTAAAAATTAAAAATTAAAATTTAAAATTTAAAATTTAAAATTAAAAATTAAAAATTAAAAATTAAAAATTAAAAATTAAAAATTAAAAATTAAAAATTAAAAATTAAAAATTAAAAATTAAAAATTAAAAATTAAAAATTAAAAATTAAAAATTAAAAATTAAAAATTAAAAATTAAAAATTAAAAATTAAAAATTAAAAATCAAAAATTATAAATTAATAATTAAAAATTAAAAATTTCAAATTAAAAATTAAAAATTAAAAATTGAAAATTGAAAATTAAAAATTAAAAATTAAAAATTAAAAATTAAAAATTAAAAATTAAAAATTAAAAATTAAAAATAAAAATTAAAAATTAAAAATTAAAAATTAAAAATCAAAAATTAAAAATTAAAAATTAAAAATTTAAAATTAAAAATTAAAAATTAAAAATTAAAAAATTAAAAATTTAAAATTAAAAATTAAAAATTAAAAATTAAAAATTAAAAATTAAAAAATTAAAAATTAAAAATTAAAAATTAAAAATTAAAAATTAAAAATTAAAAATTAAAAATTAAAAATTAAAAATTAAAAATTAAAAATTAAAAATTAAAAATTAAAAATTAAAAATTAAAAATTAAAAATTAAAAATTAAAAATTAAAAAATTAAAAATTAAAAATTAAAAATTAAAAATTAAAAATTAAAAATTAAAAATTAAAAAATTAAAAATTAAAAATTAAAAATTAAAAATTAAAAATTAAAAATTAAAAATTAAAAATTAAAAATTAAAAATTAAAAATTAAAAATTAAAAATTAAAAATTAAAAAATTAAAATAAAATTTAAAAATTAAAATTAAAAATTAAAAATTAAAAATTAAAAATTAAAAATTAAAAATTAAAAATTAAAAATTAAAAATTAAAAATTAAAAATTAAAAATTAAAAAATTAAAAATTAAAAATTAAAAATTAAAAATTAAAAATTAAAAATTAAAAATTAAAAATTAAAAATTAAAAATTAAAAATTAAAAATTAAAAATTGAAAATTAAAAATTAAAAATTATAAATTAAAAATTAAAAAATTAAATATTAAAAATTTAAGATTAAAAATTAAAAAATAAAAAATAAATATTAAAAATTAAAAATTAAAAATTAAAAATTAAAAATTAAAAATTAAAAAT